>JAODAL010005788.1:0-139870 GCA_025379985.1 Phyllomedusa bahiana | reverse complement strand
TTTTGGGGTTTTGGGGGGTAGCGCAGTGATGGGTGGTGGCTGTGGGGTAGCGCGGTGGTGCTTGTGGGGAAGTGCGGTGGTGGGTGGTGGTTGTGAGGTAGTGCAGTGATGGGTGGTGGCTGTGAGGTAGCGCGGTGGTGGGTGGTGGCTGTGGGATAGCGCGGTGGTGGTTGTGGGGTTTGCGGTGATGGGTGGGGGGTTTGTGTGGGTATTCAGTGAGGGGGTGGTGGCTGTGGGGCAGGAAAAGTGACGGGTGGTGGCTGTGGGGAAGTGCAGTGATGGGTGGTGGTTGGGGGGCAGCGCAGTGATGAGTGGTGGCTGTGGGGGCAGTGCAGTGGTGTGGGGTGGCTGTGGGGCGTAGCGCAGTGAAGGGTGGCGGCTGTGGGGCAGAGCAGTGATAGGTGGCGGCTGTGGGGTACTTGGGGGTGGGTGTGGATGTGGGTGGGTTGCGGGGTTTGGGTGGGGGTTTTGGGGGGTAGTGGTGGTGGGTGTGGATGTGGGGTGCGGGGTGGGGGGTGGCGGTTGTGGGGTAGTGCAGTGGTGAGGGGGTTGGGGGGGGTTTTGGGGGTGGTGGGGTGATGGTTGTGGGGTAGCGCAGTGATGGGTGGTGGCTGTGGGGAAGTGCAGTGGCGAGTGGCGGTTATGGGGTAGTGCAGTGATGGGTGATGGCTGTGGGGAAGTTCGGTGGTGGGTGGTGGTTGTGGGGTAGTGCAGTGATGGGTGGTGGCTGTGTGGTTTTAGGCAGGGGAGGGTTGGGGTGGGGGAAAGCGCGGGTGGGTGAGGCGGGGGGAAGCGGGGGGGGTTTTTGGGGTTGGTGGGGTAGCCCAGTGATGGGTGGTGGCTGTGGGGTAGTGCGGTGGTGGGTGGTGGTTGTGGGGTAGTGCAGTGATGGGTGGTGGCTGTGGGGTAGTGCGGCGGTGGTGGGTGGTGGTTGTGGGGTAGCGCAGTGATGGGTGGCGGCTCTGGGGGTAGCACGGTGGTGGGTGGTGGTTGTGGGGTAGTGCAGTGATGGGTGGCGGCTGTGTGGAGTGAGGGGGTGGCGGCGGGTGTGGTGCGCAGTGAGGGGTGGGGTGTGGGGGAACTGCGGGGTGGGGGGGGTTGTGGGGTATGCGTGGGGTTGATGGCTGGGGAAGTGCGGTGGTGGGTGGTGGTTGTGGGGTAGCGCAGTGATGAGTGGTGGCTGTGGGGAAGTGCGGTGGTGGGTGGTGGTTGTGGGGTAGCGCAGTGATGAGTGGTGGCTGTGGGGAAGTGCGGAGGTGGGTGGTGGTTGTGGGGAAGTGCAGTGATGGGTGGCGGCTGTGAGGTAGCGTATTGATGGGTGGTGGTTGTGGGGTAGTGCAGTGATGGGTGGTGGTTGTGGGGTAGCGCAGTGGTGGGAGGCAGCTGTGGGGTAGCGCGGTGGTGGCTGTGGGGTAGTGCAGTGGTGGGTAGGAGTGCAGTGGTGGGTGGTTGCTGTGGAGGGCAGCGCGGTGTTGGGTGGCGTTGTGAGGTAGCGAGGTAGTGAGTGGCAGCTGTGGGGGGCAGCACAGTGATGGGTGGTGGTTGTGGGGGCAGCGCAGTGGTGGGATGTTGCTGTGGGGGGCAGCGTGGTGTTGGGTGGCGATTGTGAGGTAGCGCGGTGGTAAGTGGCAGCTGTGGGGGGCAGCGCAGTGATGGGTGGTGGCTGTGGGGTAGCGCAGTGATGGGTGGTGGTTGTGGGGTAGTGCAGTGATGGGTGGTGGTTGTGGGGTAGCGCAGTGATGGGTGGTGGCTGTGGGGAAGTGCGGTGGTGGGTGGTGGCTGTGGGGTAGTGCAGTGATGGGTGGTGGTTGTGGGGTAGTGCAGTGATGGGTGGTGGCTGTGGGGCGCAGCGCAGTGAAGGGTGGCGGCTGTGGGGCAGAGCAGTGATAGGTGGCGGCTGTGGGGTAGCATGGTGGTGGGTGATGGATGTGGGGTAGTGCAGTGGTGGGTGATGGATGTGGGGTAGTGCAGTGGTGGGTGGCGGTTGTGGGGTAGTGCGGTGGTGGGTGATGGATGTGGGGTAGTGCAGTGGTGGGTGGCGGTTGTGGGGTAGCGCGGTGGTGGGTGATGGATGGGGTGTAGTGCAGTGGTGGGTGATGGTTGTGGGGTAGTGCGGTGGTGGGTGGCGGTTGTGGGGTAGTGCAGTGGTGGGTGGCGGTTGTGGGGTAGTGCAGTGGTGGGTGGCGGTTGTGGGGTAGTGCAGTGGTGAGTGGCGGTTGTGGGGTAGTGCGGTGGTGGGTGATGGATGTGGGGTAGCGCAGTGATGGGTGGTGGCTGTGGGGAAGTGCAGTGGTGAGTGGCGGTTGTGGGGTAGTGCGGTGGTGGGTGATGGATGTGGGGTAGTGCAGTGGTGGGTGGCGGTTGTGGGGTAGTGCGGTGGTGGGTGATGGATGTGGGGTAGTGCAGTGGTGGGTGGCGGTTGTGGGGTAGTGCGGTGGTGGGTGATGGATGTGGGGTAGTGCAGTGGTGAGTGGCGGTTGTGGGGTAGTGCAGTGGTGAGTGGCGGATGTGGGGTAGCGCGGTGGTGGGTGCTGGATGTGGGGTAGTGCAGTGGTGGGTGATGGATGTGGGGTAGTGCAGTGGTGGGTGGCGGTTGTGGGGTAGTGCGGTGGTGGGTGATGGATGTGGGGTAGTGCAGTGGTGGGTGGCGGTTGTGGGGTAGTGCGGTGGTGGGTGATGGATGTGGGGTAGCACGGTGGTGGGTGCTGGATGTGGGGTAGTGCGGTGGTGGGTGATGGATGTGGGGTAGCACGGTGGTGGGTGCTGGATGTGGGGTAGTGCAGTGGTGGGTGATGGATGTGGGGTAGTGCAGTGGTGGGTGGCGGTTGTGGGGTAGCGCGGTGGTGGGTGATGGATGTGGGGTAGTGCAGTGGTGGGTGATGGATGTGGGGTAGTGCAGTGGTGGGTGGCGGTTGTGGGGTAGCGCGGTGGTGGGTGATGGATGTGGGGTAGTGCAGTGGTGGGTGATGGATGTGGGGTAGTGCAGTGGTGGGTGATGGATGTGGGGTAGTGCAGTGGTGGGTGGCGGTTGTGGGGTAGCATGGTGGTGGGTGATGGATGTGGGGTAGTGCAGTGGTGGGTGATGGATGTGGGGTAGTGCAGTGGTGGGTGATGGATGTGGGGTAGTGCAGTGGTGGGTGATGGATGTGGGGTAGTGCAGTGGTGGGTGGCGGTTGTGGGGTAGCATGGTGGTGGGTGATGGATGTGGGGTAGTGCAGTGGTGAGTGGCGGTTGTGGGGTAGCGCGGTGGTGGGTGATGGATAGGGTGTAGCGCGGTGGTGGGTGATGGATGTAGGGTAGTGCAGTGGTGAGTGGCGGTTGTGGGGTAGCGCGGTGGTGGGTGATGGATAGGGTGTAGTGCGGTGGTGGGTGGCGGGTGTGGGGTAGTGCGGTGGTGGGTGATGGATGTGGGGTAGTGCAGTGGTGGGTGATGGATGTGGGGTAGTGCAGTGGTGGGTGATGGATGTGGGGTAGTGCAGTGGTGGGTGATGGATGTGGGGTAGCACGGTGGTGGGTGATGGATGTGGGGTAGCGCGGTGGTGGGTGAAGGATGTGGGGTAGTGCCGTGGTGGGTGGCGGTTGTGGGGTAGCGCGGTGGTGGGTGATGGATGGGGGGTAGTGCAGTGGTGGGTGGCGGTTGTGGGGTAGTGCGGTGGTGGGTGGCGGTTGTGGGGTAGTGCGGTGGTGGGTGGCGGGCAGCGCAGTGATAGGTGGTAACTTTCTGCATTTTGGGCTCCTATAGTCGGGCAGGTGGGTAGATTTCGGGAGCTGTGTGGCTGCAGCCCTGGTGACTCACTAATAACCCTTTATGACTCCCGGCAGCTCCTTCCTTCTTGTAATGAGGGCGACCTCTGGCACCAATAACTCCCATCATCTCCTGACACAGGAAGTGACAACTTCCTCGACTTTCACCTAGAATCGTGGCCGCTGTGGCTTCCTGCCTCTGAGACGAGTCATTGCTGACGAGCCCTGCAGTTCCCTGTGCCCCGCCATATAGTGCACTCCACCGCCCGCCGCCGCCCCGCACCGCTCCTCGGGATGCACAGAAATGGTTTACATTCACTTTTTGAACTGTGATGAACATATACAGAGTATGAGGGGTGAGCACATCCAGGGCCCCTACACGTGCCGCCTCCGATATTTCCCATGACCACTGCAGCGCTGATGCACTTCCAGCCCAACCAACTGTCCCCATAACCCCCCGATCCCCATACCTACCATTCCCTGCTGTGACCCCTTGAAATGAACACACTTGATACTGATTGGATAAAAATGGCCCCAGCAGCTGTTTTATTTAACAAAATACAACATAAATAAATTGTCATATAAAAATAAAATTACTCTCCAATATATATATATATATATATATATATATATATATATATATATATATGTATATATGTAACACCATCACAACCCCACATGCCACTATATATATACATATATACATATATATATATAAACATAAATATAAAT
Source organism: Phyllomedusa bahiana (assembly GCA_025379985.1). Lineage (NCBI taxonomy): Eukaryota > Metazoa > Chordata > Amphibia > Anura > Hylidae > Phyllomedusa > Phyllomedusa bahiana. The sequence continues at coordinate 135,394 of JAODAL010005788.1, read as the reverse complement.
ATCCCTTCCATAATACCTGTAAACGTTAACTCCGTAAACGCCACAACCAGATGGGGCAGAGGTCCTTGGAACCAACCAACCAACGACCTGGCGACCAAATCCCCGAAGGGAACCAAACCACCATTTACCCCCAGCCGTACTCCACTGGCTCGGGGGTCCTAAAGCCATACAAGATGGCTCACCCATTTTGCTCTGCAGGGATTCCAGCCTGCAAGAGCCCACCACCTTCGCCAGGTCGATTCACCATTTTCCGAACCATGAGGGAATCATACCCCGAATGACTCCCTCACCGTATCTCCTCATCCAATTCCAAGAACCCCCGCCGCCACCACGAGCATGCCATGAACCCTCATGCATGCGAGGCCCCCACCAGGCCCAGAGCTCTCTCAATGCCTTCCTGAAGGCCCAGAGCCCAGAGGTCTAAACCAACAGCCTTCAGATGCACCCCATCAGACCGCCAAAAATTGTCCACGCCCGATTCCAACTCCAGATGCCTTACGAACACCCCTCCATTCCTAGCCACAAAATTTGCTACCGACCTATTCACTTTGACTCTCGCCTTATTTAACCTCTCCACCGAGCGAGCACCCCTCCAGTGATGCCGAAACACGATGTCCGACCAGACAAAAACCATACCTGGGAATGACCTCCACAATCGCAACAAGTCATACTTGATGCTCCGAATCAACTCCCTGGATGTTAGAGACCCCAAATCATTCCCCCCTACATGTAGCACAAGAATGTTCGGAGGCCTATCCAGGGCTGCAAACTGCGTCACCTCCGGGACTACACCTAACCACCGCATCCCGCGACGACCCAGCCAGCGTACCACCGCGACGCTCCGTGGAAAGCCCAATTGACGGCCGTCCGGCCGCATGTCCGCTCGCTCGGCACCCCAATGAACGTAAGAATGGCCCAGGATCCAAACCAGGAACGGAGGATGAACTGGAGAACAAAGAAAAAACAAGCTGATAACAGCAACCTAGTGGCAACAACCCCTACCACCCCACCGTTACCCTCCCGCCTTCACGCCGCCAGATGTGGCCGTATGTAGAGCCGAAACCTATCCGACTCCCATCTCCCGATCCTATGGACCACGTCCACACTGAGGCCCCATTCCGCAGCCTCGGTAGCCACCCCGATCCGGAATGAATGCGGCGCAAAAGCAGCAGGGTCAAGCCCAACCGCCACCAAACACCGCCTAAACACTGCGGTAAACTGGAAACGGGACAAAAATGTCCCATCCGCATGACGCAGGAGCGGTCCTCTCTCAGCCCTCCGAAAAACCCGAAATTCTCGCCAACACCGCACCGGACACATCGCAGACCCTGGAACCGCCCGCAGGGTCACCCGGCTCTTCCTGCCGGCTTGATGTGTCTTAGACCAACGCAGCCAAAACGTAATCACATCCCCCAGATCAGCAACATCTTCCTGCTGAAGGCCCCCCCCCTTAACCGGCTAGGAGACACCAACTCTCTCACCCACAATGCCCCAAAGAATGCTAATGCAAAAGCCAGCCTGAAGAGTGCCACCTCGTAACCCGAACTGGCAACTTCCCCCAACACCCTGCCGAGACGTTCCAGCAGAGCGACCACCACCAGAATCTCTTGCCCCTTGGCCTCGCCTATAACCCCGAAGAGCCCGGGACACAACGAAATCCTTGGTCAAATCCCGCAACTGCCGCATTCTAAACCCAAACGACAGCCCCGACATAAATCTGGAGACTCTAGACACTGACCAACCGAGCCCCCGAACATGCCCCAGCCAACATAGCAGAGCCCCGATGCGGTCCTCTTCAGTTACTACGTCCCCCAGTTTGCTGATCCAATCCGACCACTGTACCCAGGCCGCCTCATAAGCAGCCCAGGTCCCACCTGACAAAGACGCCCGAATTAGCTGGTCTGCGTCCCGAAGGCCACGGTCCATAGATGACTGGGGCATTCTTCCCCGTATTCTGCCACCGACGGAGCCAAGGTCCGGAACCGTTCCCACTGCAACCGAGAAAGAGAGTCAGCGACCGCGTTCTGGACCCCTGGTACATGTTCCGCCCTCACCCACGAATTGAGCTCCAGACACCTCAAAACAAACAAACGCAAGAGACGCACCACTGACGGCGAACACGCCGTCAAGTTGTTAATTGCCATGACCACACCCAAATTATCACAAAAGAAGCGAACCTTCCGATCCCGAAAAGTATCACCCCACAATTCTAAAGCCACCACGATAGGAAAAAGTTCCAGGAACGGCAAATTTCTAATAACCGGAAGGTCCCGCCACGCCTCCGGCCACGGGGCAGCACACCACCGCACCCCACACATGGCCCCAAAGCCCGTGCTACCTGCCGCATCCGTGAAGATGTCGATCTCCTGGTTAGACAATTCCCCGTGCAGAATAATCGAACGCCCATTATATGAATCCAGAAAGCTGGTCCACACCCTCAAATCCTCCCTGTGCTCACAAGTCAAACGCACGAAGTGGTGCGGTTTTGTCACGCCTGACGTCGCACTGGCCAACCGCCGACAAAACACCCGCCCCATGGGCATAATCCTACACGCGAAATTGAGCTTCCCCAACAAAGACTGCAGCTTTCCAACCACCTGGCAAACCTCCAGACATAGGGCTTCCAACTTATCCGCTGGTAGCCTGCACTCCATCCTTTCGGAATCAATGCATAGCCCCCAAAAATTCAGACAAGTACTCGGACCCTCCGTCTTATCTGGTGCCAACGGGACACCGAATCGATCTGTCACCCAACTCAACGACAATAACAAGGACCCACACACTGGAGATCCCGCCGGCCCCACACAAAAGAAATCATCCAAATAATGAATGATATAACTCAACCCCGAAACGTCCCGAACCACCCATTCTAAAAATGCTAAAAGCCTTGAAATAGGTGCACGATAGCGAGCAGCCCATTGGCAAGCAACGATCCACGAAGAACTTCCCGTCCCAAAAGCACCCCAACAATTTCAAACTATCTTCGTGCACTGGCAAAAGTCAAAACGACGACTCAATATCCGCCTTGGCCATTGAGCGGAACGCCCGTGCCGCCGAACTAGGGACACCGCTTCATCGAAGGAAGTATAGACCACGGAACACAGCTCCGGTGATATACCATCATTCACCGATTTCTTGCTCTCGTCTTTTTTACCCTTATCCAAGTTAAACTTCTCTAAGGGCAGCAGGGAGAAGATCTCCACATACTTGTCCTTCCAGATCTTCTCCCTCACCTCTGGCTTCAGATGTGCCCCGAGTGGGCCTTCGAAGCAAATATATACCTCCCCCTTTGCCCTGTCATCCAACCGGACACTCTCCTGCGGGATTTTTTCCGTCTCCACTGACACCATCACACCCCCGCCCTGCTCCAGAGGAGGCCCCAGGGGCTGCGACCCCACATCTCGAACCACTACGGGAGGGGACACTGGCAGCGCGGCAGGTGCCACCCAAGCATCCACCGGCGACCCCCCACCAACTCCTCTCTCACGAACTTCAAACCTCGCCAATAAATCCCGCAACGCCGCTGCTAAACCCCCAGTCTCTATGGGCGACCCTCCCCCTCTCATGTGCACGACCCCCTGAGCTAAGCGTAGGTAACTCACTACCAATGAGACCCCCCTGCGACCGGAAAATAGGTGGAAACGTACATGACAGAGACATATACTCACCAGGCTGCGTGGGGGCTGTGGACCCACCAGCCGCTACACCGGAATCCAGGATGCTGTCCTGCAGATAATCGCCGTCGTCGACCGATGCCCGACGACCCGGGTCAAGGCCATCAACACCCAATAAGAGGAAGCCGACCGGCGCAGGTCGCGGACCGGGGAACCCGAATCTTCTTCGGCTACGCCGGGGCCGACCGACCGTCGCCCGTCATTCCTCACGTTGCGCCCTGCAGACACCGGGGAAGTCTCCAAACGCCGTGCTCCTCCTCGCCACCTGGTGGCCCCCCCGACCGGCACCTCGCCAGTTAAGGCCGCCGCTACCACCGACCGAACTAATGATGCAGGAGCAGCGGCTGATCGAGCTCCAGACTGAGGCCCAGACCCACCGCTCTCTGCAGGGCCCGCCGGCCGACTAGGATGCCTCCCAGACCGACCCCCAGACTGAAGCCTGCCCGCCCGCCCTACCGGAAGGGTCCCCAGAGGGGCTCCGCTGGCGGCAGCGAGCCCTGGGGGTGTAATCGGGGCTCAGCCGCTGCGAGGGGCGAGCCCGGCGCCTGCGGCCAACGCCGCTACCCCCTGACAATGCGGGCGTCCCTGCACCACTGCGGCCACTCACCCTGCCCCCGTCAAGAGCGGCCGGATCCTCGGCCACGCTGCCGGCACCGCTGCCACCTACCGTCACAGCCAGATCCCCGGCTCCACTGCTCCCAGGGGCACCTCTGAGCGCTGTGGCCGGATCCCCGGCCCCACTAAGCAGGCCCCGTACTGCCTCCTCTACCAATGCGGCCCCCTGGGATGCCGCCATGCGCCTCAAAAGTTCAAACTGCGCTTCTGCCATCCTGGACAGGAGCGCGCAGCACGGGCGTCCTTCACCGCTGAACGAGCGCCTCAAACTGACGAACGGGCGGAAGGGGAGGTACTAACACTACCTTCACCTTCGCTCCGCCTCCCCTTCCGGCCGCACGTCCGCAGCGGCTTAGCCGCGCCCAGCACGCCGGGTCATGACGCGCCTCCCCTATAGGGCGTGGCCCGATCCGGCGCGCTGCTGGACAGGCCACCTCCGATATATCCCGGGACAGGCCGCCTCCGATATATCCCGGGACAGGCCGCCTCCGATATATCCCGGGACGGGCCGCCTCCGATATATCCCGGGACAGGCCGCCTCCGATATATCCCGGGACGGGCCGCCCCATAGAAAGATCCTGGGACAGGCCGCCTCCGATATGTCCCAGGACAAGCCGCCTCCGATATATCCCGGGACGGGCCGCCTCCGATACATCCCGGGACGGGCCGCCTCCGATACATCCCGGGACGGGCCGCCTCCGATACATCCCGGGACGGGCCGCCTCCGATACATCCCGGGACGGGCCGCCTCCGATACATCCCGGGACGGGCCGCCTCCGATACATCCCGGGACAGGCCGCCTCCGATACATCCCGGAACAGGCCGCCTCCGATACATCCCGGGACAGGCCGCCTCCGATATATCCCGCCACTGATCTATCCCGGGACAGGGCGCCTCCAATACATCCCGGGACAGGCCGCCTCTGGGACAGGCCGCCTTCGATACATCCCGGGACAGGCCGCCTCCGATACATCCCGCCACTGATCTATCCCGGGACAGGGCGCCTCCGATATATCCCAGGACAGGCCGCCTCCGATATATCCCGGGACGGGCCGCCTCCGATATATCCCGGGACGGGCCGCCTCCGATGTATCCCGGGACGGGCCGCCTCCGATGTATCCCGGGACGGGCCGCCTCCGATGTATCCCGGGACCGGCCGCCTCCGATACATCCCGGGACCGGACGCCACCGATACATACCGGGACGGACCGCCTCCGATACATCCCGGGGCGGGCCGCCTCCGATACATCCCGGGGCGGGCCGCCTCCGATACATCCCGGGACGGGCCGCCTCCGATACATCCCGGGACGGGCCGCCTCCGATACGTCCCGGGACGGGCCGCCTCCGATATACCCCAGGACAGGCCGCCTCCGATGTATCCCGGGACCGGCCGCCTCCTATCTATCCCGGAACTGGCCTCCTCCGATCTATCCCGGGACAGGACGCCTCCGATACATCCCGGGACAGGCCGCCTCCGATATATCCCGGGACGGGCCGCCTCCGATATATCCCGGGATGGGCCGCCCCATAGAAAGATCCTGGGACAGGCCGCCTCCGATACCTCCCGGGACAGGCCGCCTCCGATATATCCCGGGACAGGCCGCCTCCGATATATCCCGAGATAGGCCGCCTCCGATATATCCCGAGATAGGCCGCCTCCGATACATCCCAGGACAGGCCGCCTCCGATACATCCTGGGACGGGCCGCCTCCGATATAGCCCGGGACAGGCAGCCTCCGATAGACCCCGGGACAGGCCGCCTCCGATATATCCCGGGACAGGACGCCTCCTATATATCCCGGGACTGGCCGCCTCCGATACATCCCGGACAGGCCGCCACCGATACATTCCGGGACAGGTCGCCTCCGATACATCCCGGGACAGGCCGCCTCCAATATAACCCGGGACAGGCCGCCTCCGATACATCCCGGGACAGGCCGCCTCCGATACATCCCGCCACTGATCTATCGCGGGACAGGGCGCCTCCGATATATCCCGGGACGGGCCGCCTCCGATATATCCCGGGACGGGCCGCCTCCGATATATCCCGGGACCGGCCGCCTCCGATATATCCCGGGACCGGCCGCCTCCGATATATCCCGGGAATGGTCGCCTCCGATATATCCCGGGACGGGCCGCCTCCGATATATCCCGGGACGGGCCGCCTCCGATACATCCCGGGACTGGCCGCCTCCTATATATCCCGGGACGGGCCGCCTCCGATATATCCCGGGACAGGCCGCCTCCCATCCATCGCTGGAGTGGCCGCCTCCGATTTATCCCGGGACTGGCCTCCTCGGATTGAGCGTGGGAGTGGCCGCCTCCGATAGATCGCGGGACTGGCCGCCTCCGATATATCCCGGGACAGGCCGCCTCCGATACACCGTGGGACAGGCCGCCTCCGATACATCCCGGAACAGGCCGCCTCCGATACATCCCGGGACAGGCCGCCTACGAAACATCCCGGGACAGGCCGCCTACGATACATCCCGGGACAGGCCGCCTCCGATACATCCCGGGACAGGCCGCCTCCGATACATCCCTGGACAGGCCGCCTCCGATACATCCCGGGACAGGCCGCCTCCGATACATCCCGGGACAGGCCGCCTACGATACATCCGGGACAGGCCGCCTCCGATACATCCCGGGACAGGCCGCCTCCGATACATCCCGGGACAGGCCGCCTCCGATACAACCCGGGACAGGCCGCCTCCGATACATCCCGGGACAGGCCGCCTCCGATACATCCCGGGACAGGCCGCCTCCGATAGATCCCGGGACAGGCCGCCTCCGATATATCCCGGGACAGGCCGCATCCGATACATCCCGGGACAGGCCGCCTCCGATACATCCCGGGACGGGCCGCCTCCGATACATCCCGGGACGGGCCGCCTCCCATACATCTCTGGACAGGCCGCCTCCGATACATCCCGGAACGGGTCGCCTCCGATATACCCCGGGACAGGCCGCCTCCGATACATCCCGGGACAGGCCGCCTCCGATACATCCCGGGACAGGCCGCCTCCGATATATCCCGGGACAGGCCGCCTCCGATATATCCCGGGACAGACCGCCTCCAATACATCCCGGGACAGGCCGCCTCCAATACATCCCGGGACAGGCCGCCTCCAATACATCCCGGGACAGGCCGCCTCCAATACATCCCGGGACAGGCCGCCTCCGATATATCTCGGGACAGGCCGCCTCCGATATACCCCGGGACAGGCTGCCTCCGATATATCCCGTGACAGAACGCCTCCGATATACCCCGGGACAGGCCACCTCCGATATATCCCGGGACAGGCCGCCACCGATATACCCCGGGACAGGCCGCCCCATAGAAAGATCCCCTGACCTGCCCTTTGTCTATGACTTTTTGACGGAATTTGTGTCAGTTCCTTATTATTCCCCAGATTTTCTGTCAGTGAGAACCTGTCCTGCTCCTGAGTCTGTAGCTCTGGTTGCTTGACTCCTATATGTAAGCACAGGACACAGGCTCGGCTGCAGCTCCTCTTTGGGCAGCCCCTGTCTGTCTTCAGGGAGGACATTAGGGGTGAAGACATCTGTTTGGCTGTAATCACTGCGGTTAATGGATGAGACGCGCTGTTTACCAGGTTCCGGGTGGCTTCAGAGGCATTTCGCCTGAAAGTTCATTAAAAACATTGTTTGTTTTGTGAGAATAGAAGCTGGACGGTCACTTAACCTGCGCGTCCCCTCACAGGTGATCAAATGTTCAGGATCTACGGGCGGCCGGGACACTGGAGAGAAGAGTGACGACTGATCAAAGACGGGAACCCTGCCCCACAGAAGAGACAGGCGTCCGTCGGGTCCGCAGAAGAGACGGGCGTCCGTCGGGTCCGCAGAAGAGACGGGCGTCCGTCAGGTCCGCAGAAGAGACGGGCGTCCGTCAGGTCCGCAGAAGAGACGAGGCGTCAGTCCGCGGGCGCTGGGCCGCAGAAGAGACGGGCGTCCGTCGGGTCCGCAGAAGAGACGTGCGTCCGTCAGGTCCGCAGAAGAGAAGAGCGTACGTCAGGTCCGTAGAAGAGACGAGCCTCCGTCAGGTCCGTAGAAGAGACGGGCGTCCGTCGGGTCCGCAGAAGAGACGAGCATCCGTCTGGTCCGCAGAAGAGACTGGCGTCCGTCTGGACCGCAGAAGAGACGGGCGTCCGTCGGGTCCGCAGAAGAGACGAGGGTCCGTCGGGTCCGCAGAACACACCAGCGACCGACAGGTCCGCAGAAGAGACGTGCGTCCGTCGGGTCCGCAGAAGAGACGGGCTTCCGTCGGGTCCGCAGACGAGTCGGGCGTCCGTCGGGTCCGCAGAAGAGACGGGCGTCCGTCGGGTCCGCAGAAGAGACGCTCGTCTGGCAGGTCCGCAGCAGAGACGAGCGTCCGTCAGGTCTGCAGAAGAGACGGTCGTCTGTCAGGTCTGCAGACGATACGCGCGTCCGTCTGGTCCGCAGAAGAGACGGGCGTCCGTCAGGTCCGAGCCCATCGTCCGTCAGGTCCGCAGAAGAGACAAGCGTCTGTCAGGTCAGAGCCCATCGTCCGTCAGGTCCATTGAAGAGTCCAACATCTGTCAGGTCCGAGCCGAGCGTCTGTCAGGTCCGCCAAATAGCTGATATATATATCTGTCAGGTCCGCAGAAGAGATGAGCGTCTGTCAGGTCCGCAGAAGAGACGCGCGTCCGTCAGGTCTGCAGAAGAGATGAGCGTCTGTCAGGTCCGCAGAAGAGATGAGCGTCCGTCAGGTCTGCAGAAGAGATGCGCGTCTGTCAGGTCCGTAGAAGAGACGGGCGTCTGTCAGGTCTGCAGAAGAGATGAGCGTCTGTCAGGTCCGCAGAAGAGAGGGTGAGGCGTCCCGTTCAGGGCTCTGCGAAGAAGTAGTAAGAATGAGCGTCTGTCAGGTCCGCAGAAGAGACGAGCGTCCGTCAGGTCCGCAGAAGAGACGAGCGTCCGTCAGGTCCGCAGAAGAGACGAGCGTCTGTCAGGTCCGCAGAAGAGACGAGCGTCTGTCAGGTCCGTAGAAGAGACGCGTCGTCAGGTCTGCAAAGAACGGCGTCGTCAGGTCCGCAGAAGAGACGAGCGTCCGCGACAGGAGTCCGCAGAAGAGACGAGCGTCTTCGGTCCAAAAGGCCGAGGCCCATCCGACCTCGTCAGGTCCGCAGAAAGAGACGAGTGTCTGTCAGGTCCGAGCCCATCGTCCGTCAGGTCCAGAAAGAGTCGTCATCACCACGTCTGTCCAAGAGTCCTCGAGCCGAGCGTCTGTCAGGTCCGCCAAATAGCTGATATATATATCTGTCAGGTCGGATGAGCTGCTATGATGTCTCCCATACAGGGCCGGGACTAGACATTTTGGTGCCCTAGGCAAGTACAGCCAATGGCACCCCCCCCCTCGCTCCCCAAAAAATTGCACACCCCCTACACTAATTCCTCTCGCCCCTGCGCCAGGTCCTGTCACTAATTTTCTGCACATTCCACATAGATCCCGTCCATCTCCTCAGCAGTCACTGCACAATGAAAATCAGCCCTGACAAATTTGCTTTTTCAAACTCCCCCTCCTCCCCCCGTATGACAGTGTAATACCTCTAAATAACAGTCACCAAATAATCTACCGATACATGGAGCAAATCTACCAGACGAATGATTGTTACTAAAAACACTCCTACAAAACCAAGACCCAAAACTATTACTACTTAAGGATCAAATAATCCTGCCAGACCCTGACCAAACGCGACCCCCACACGTGACTACCAGCTGTACACAGGCTCTGAAGACATATACCACCGCCATACAGGGACCAGATAGTGGTAGATACTAGTTGTATGTAGACACTCTGCAGACATATACCACCGCCATACAGGGACCAGATAGTGGTAGATACTAGTTGTATGTAGACACTCTGCAGACATATAAGTGATTACACTGCTGTTACATTTAGTAACTCACCGGAGACGTCTTTTCTGATCAGCGTCGTTCACTTTCCCTTCTCTTCTCCATCCGGTTCACACCTTCATGCTGATTGCTCCCGGACAAGACTCGTCCCTGAGGATTTGGACACAAATATCTTAGAATCCTCACATTTCCAGTATCTCCTTAATTATAGGTATATAAGTCCCCTCCGTTAGACAGGTATATATGTCCCCTCAATTAGTCAAGTATATAGATATGCCCTCTCAGTCAGGCAGGTATACATATATGTCTCCTCAGTCAGGCAGGTATATAGATATAGGGTCACTCTCAGGCAGGTATATAGATATAGGGGCACTCTCAGGCAGGTATATAGAGGCACTGAGGCAGGTATATAGCTATAGGGGCTCAGGCAGGTATATAGGGGCACACAGGCAGGTATATAGCTATAGGGGCTCAGGCAGGTATATAGGGGCTCAGGCAGGTATATAGAGATAGGGGCTCAGGCAGGCATATAGGGGCTCAGGCAGGCATATAGGGGCTCAGGCAGGCATTATAGGGGCTCAGGCAGGCATTATAGGGGCTCAGGCAGGCATATAGGGGCTCAGGCAGGTATTATAGGGGCTCAGGCAGGCATTATAGGGGCTCAGGCAGGCATTATAGGGGCTCAGGCATTATAGGGGCTCAGGCATATAGGGGCTCAGGCAGGTATTATAGGGGCTCAGGCCGGCATTATGGGGGCTCAGGCAGGCATTATAGGGGCTCAGGCAGGCATTATAGGGGCTCAGGCATATAGGGGCTCAGGCAGGTATTATAGGGGCTCAGGCAGGCATTATAGGGGCTCAGGCAGGCATTATAGGGGCTCAGGCAGGCATTATAGGGGCTCAGGCAGGCATTATAGGGGCTCAGGCAGGTATATAGGGGCTCAGGCAGGCATATAGGGGCTCAGGCAGGCATTATAGGGGCTCAGGCAGGCATATAGGGGCTCAGGCAGGCATATAGGGGCTCAGGCAGGCATATAGGGGCACTAAGACAGGTAAAAATAACAACATTAATACTCACCTTACCTGCTTCCCGGCCGCGCGCTCCTCTTCTTTACCGGCCGCGTGCTCCTCCGGCAGCTCCTCGGGCGCAGGGCCTGTGACGCGCTGTGCGTCTGAGGAGAGGCAGCGTCGTGATGACATCACTTCATCGCGACGCTGCCCAGCGGGGCAGCACGGGGCCGCGGCGGGTCCTCAGCACTATGAGGACCCGGCGGCCCCAAAGTGTTGGACTGTCTGCGGAGCAGGGAGCGCTCGCTCTCTGCTCCACAGAAGCCCTCAGCTGCATGTGCGTCCAGCGGACGCACATACAGCTAAAGAGGCCGACGGCGCTCCAGGCCCACGGCAGCAGCCTGGAGCCCGGCGAAGTTCGGGTCCCTGTCTGCGCCCCTAAGGGACAGGCAGTGGTAAGCGCCCTAGGCGATCGCCTACCTCTGCCTACCCGTCGGCCCGGCCCTGCTCCCATACACTGCACACACAGAAGAGGCGATTCGGCCCCCTTTATCTCTATAGGAGACGAGCTGCTGTGATATCTCCCATACACTGCACATAGACGAGATCCTGCCCCCTTTATACCTATAGGAGATGAGTGCTGTGATGTCTCCCATACACTGCACACACAGGAGAGGAGATCCTGCCCCCTTTATCTCTATAAGAGATGAGCTGCTGTGATGTCTCCCATACACTGCACATAGACGAGATCCTGCCCCCTCTATACCTATAGGAGATGAGTGCTGTGATTTCTCCCATACATTGCACACACAGGAGAGGAGATCCTACCCCCTTTATCTCTATAGGAGACGAGCTGCTGTGATGTCTCCCATACACTGCACATAGAGGAGATCCTGCCCCCTTTATCTCTATAGGAGGCGAGCTCACTGTGATGTCTCCCATACATTGCACACACAAGAGAGGAGATCCTGCCCCCTTTATCTCTATAGGAGACGAGCTGCTATGATATCTCCCATACACTGCACATAGAGGAGATCCTGCCCCCTTTATCTCTATAAGAGATGAGCTGCTGTGATGTCTCCCATACACTGCACATAGAGGAGATCCTGCCCTCTTTATCTCTATCGGAGACGAGCTGCTATGATGTCTCCCATACATTGCACACACAGGAGAGGAGATTGTGCCCCCTTTATCTCTATAAGAGATGAGCTGCTGTGATGTCTCCCATACACTGCACATAGAGGAGATCCTACCCCCTTTATCTCTATAGGAGGCGAGCTCACTGTGATGTCTCCCATACATTGCACACACAGGAGAGGAGATCCTGCCCCCTTTATCTCTATAGGAGATGAGCTGCTATGATGTCTCCCATACACTGCACATAGAGGAGATCCTACCCCCTTTATCTCTATAGGAGGCGAGCTCACTGTGATTTTTCCCATACATTGCACACACAGGAGAGGAGATCCTGCCCCCTTTATCTCTATAGGAGATGAGCTGCTATGATGTCTCCCATACACTGCACATAGAGGAGATCCTTCCCCCTTTATTTCTATTGAATCCCCTCACTAGGAGCAATGTTAGTGACCACTTGTCACAGCAGACAGGACACTATTTGGGGTAAAATGGGCCAAAAAAGGGGCAAATTAGTTGATAAATGTTTTTCTATAGAGATAAATCCACAAACAGCAGATCTGTGGCATCAAACTGCCATCATCTGATTGGTATTGCAGTAGGTACATCGATTTTTTTCAAACCCCTTTCAGATGGATGAGACAGTCACAGACACCTTATCTCACAAAAGTAAGTACACCCCTAACATTTTTGTAAATCTTGTCTTCTATCTTTTCCTGGGATAACACTGAGGACCCTGATGCAATATAAAGTACTCAGTGCCCGGAAGAACTCACAGCATCAATGACTATGGGAACAAAAGTGAGGACACCCCTAAGTGACCACAAAAGTGAGGACACCCCTAAGAGACAGCAAAAGTGAGGACACCCCTAAGTGATACAATGTAAAGTAGTCAGTGCCCGGAAGAACTCACAGCATCAATGACTATGGGGACAAAAGTGAGGACACCCCTAAGAGACCGCAAAAGTGAGGACAACCCTAAGTGATACAATGTAAAGTAGTCAGTGCCCGGCCTGTATCACAGGGAAGAACTCACAGCATCAATGTCTATGGGGACATAAGTGAGGACACCCCTATGGGACCGCAAAAGTGAGGACACCCTTAAGTGACCACAAAAGTGAGGACATCCCTAAGTGATACAATGTAAAGTAGTCAGTGCTCGGCTTGTATCACAGGGAAGAACTCACAGCATCAATGTCTATGGGGACAAAAGTGAGGACACCCCTAAGTGACTGCAAAAGTGAGGACACCCCTAAAGGACCGCAAAAGTGAGGACACCCCTAAAGGACCACAAAAGTGAGGACACCCCTAAGTGACGACAGAATGGAGGACACCCCTAAGTGATACAATGTAAAGTAGTCAGTGCCCGGCTTGTATCACAGGGAAGAAATCACAGCATCAATGTCTATGGGGACAAAAGTGAGGACACCCCTAAGAGACCGCAAAAGTGAGGACACCCCTAAGTGATACAATGTAAAGTAGTCAGTGCCCGGCTTGTATCACAGGGAAGAACTCACAGCATCAATGTCTATGCGGACAAAAGTGAGGACACCCCTATGGGACCGCAAAAGTGAGGACACCCTTAAGTGACCACAAAAGTGAGGACACCCCCTAAGTGATACAATGTAAAGTAGTCAGTGCTCGGCTTGTATCACAGGGAAGAACTCACAGCATCAATGTCTATGGGGACAAAAGTGAGGACACCCCTAAGAGACCACAAAAGTGAGGACACCCCTAAGTGACCACAAAAGTGAGGACACCCCTAAGTGATACAATGTAAAGTAGTCAGTGCCCGGCTTGTATCACAGGGAAGAACTCACAGCATCAATGTCTATGGGGACAAAAGTGAGGACACCCCTAAGAGACCGCAAAAGTGAGGACACCCATAAGTGATACAATGTTAGGTAGTCAGTGCCCGGCTTGTATCACAGGGAAGAACTCACAGCATCAATGTCTATGGGGACAAAAGTGAGGACACCCCTAAGGGACCGCAAAAGTGAGGACACCCCTAAGTGACCACAAAAGTGAGGACACCCCTAAGTGATACAATGTAAAGTAGTCAGTGCTCGGCTTGTATCACAGGGAAGAACTCACAGCATCAATGTCTATGGGGACAAAAGTGAGGACACCCCTAAGAGACCACAAAAGTGAGGACACCCCTAAGTGATACAATGTAAAGTATTCAGTGCTCGGCTTGTATCACAGGGAAGAACTCACAGCATCAATGTCTATGGGGACAAAAGTGAGGACACCCCTAAGAGACCACAAAAGTGAGGACACCCCTAAGAGACTGCAAAAGTGAGGACACCCCTAAGAGACCACAAAAGTGAGGACACCCCTAAGTGATACAATGTAAAGTAGTCAGTGCCTGTCTTGTATCAGAGGGAAAAAAACTCACAGCCATCAATGTCTAACCGATAGGGACAAAAGTGAGGACACCCCTAAAAGACCGTAAAAGTGAGGACAACCCCTAAGTGATACAATGTAAAGTAGTCAGTGCACGGCTTGTATCACAGGGGAAGAACTCACAGCATTAATGTATATGGGGACAAAAGTGAGAACACCCCTAAGGGTCTGCAAAAGTGAGGACACCCCTAAAGGACAACAAAAGTGAGTACACCCCTAAGCGAAAATGGAGAAATTGTGCCCAATTTACAATTTTCCCTCCCCGGTGTCATGTGACTCGTTACTGTTACAAGGTTGCAGGTGACTACTTTACATTGTATCACTTAGGGGTGTCCTCACTTTTGTCCCTATGATACAAGCCGGACACTGACTGCTTTACTACTTTACGTTGTATTCTCGGTGTTGTCCCAGAAAAAGATAGAATACTATAGTTACAAAGCTGAGAGGGGTGTACTTACTTCTGTATATAATGTGAGGGGTGTCCTGACTTCTGTATATAATGTGAGGGGTGTATTTACTTCTGTATATAATGTGAGGGGTGTACTGACTTCTGTATATAATGTGAGGGGTGTACTGACTTCTGTATATAATGTGAGGGGTGTCCTGACTTCTGTATATAATGTGAGGGGTGTCCTGACTTCTGTATATAATGTGAGGGGTGTCCTGACTTCTGTATATAATGTGAGGGGTGTCCTGACTTCTGTATATAATGTGAGGGGTGACCTGACTTCTGTATATAATGTGAGGGGTGTACTGACTTCTGTATATAATGTGAGGGGTGTACTGACTTCTGTATATACTGTGAGGGGTGTACTTACTTCTGTATATAATGTGAGTAGTGATGAGCGATTACGTCGACTATCGTCATCGGGTCGATAGTCGATATTGCCAATTATCAAGACGATTTCTGATAGTCGATAATAGATTATCGCCGATGACCATTAAAGTCTATGGGAGAGCAACAACACCTCCATTCTTACACCCAAACAGGGCTGGAGAAGCTGAAATTAACATCCACAACAGTCAAATGGATACGTGCTACATCTTAGGCAACACACTTAGGTTATAAAAAGTCACAGAAAAAAAAGTCACAGACCATTCACTATCCCTGTCTTGTACCACAGCCTGACCCATAAACCTGTATCACCCACAAATTAAAAAGTGCCAGAAGGCAGTATAATTTGAACTATCATCTTACTTGACTGGACATTGCCTATACCTGTCCTGGAACGCAGCATGAGCCCCAAACCTGTCTGACCCCCAGATTAAAAAGTGCCGGAAAAAGGAGTCTTTCAACCACCATTTTAGTTTCACTGGACATAGACTATACCTGTTCTGGATCGCAGTATTACCATTAAACCTGTTTGACCCACAGATCACAAAGTGGCACTATGCTATTTTGTACAGTGACTGTCATTTAGTATATTTTTTGGTAACTGACATTTGTTTACAGAATTTATTTAGGGAAGTTTTATTTATAGTTTTACATTATTATCATTTTGCTATTTTTTCAAGTGTGATAACATACAACATACACCCCTCCCTGCAGTTTTTAAAGGTATTTTTTACACGTGTAGATGTGTTAATTCGTCCGCACACCCCATAAGTAATACAAATGTCCTAATCATCCCCAAAACACTTCTTAGTTGAGAAGACATTTGCCCTCCTGGCTTCTGAGAGTGATTCAGCCAATCAATTCAATGGTTTCATTTTTCCTCCAAATCCTTCTTCAGTGATTAGGGACAGACTGATCAAATGATGCAACCCCATAGTGACTCCAGCCCCAGAAAATTTTAAGCCTCAAATTGTGCAATTTGTGTCCAGCCCTGGACCCTTTTTGACACTACTTAACCTCACAGAAGTCACCTTTTTCAAAATCTTATTTTTTAGAGAAATTTGAAGCTCTCCTGATTGCCCCTAACGGTGAGAGCCAGTGCTGCCGTCAGCCATCTGTTAACACGGAGGTCCAGCTGCCAGGGCCAGACTTACAGTGGGTGCGGTGAGAGCCCAGGCTAGCATCTGTCATCTATTAACACGCAGGTTCAGCTGCCAGGGCCGGAGTTACAGTGGGTGCAGTGAGAGCCCAGGCTGGCGTCTGTCATCTATTAACTCGGTAAAAATGCCCTTATGATGCAGCAACGAAAACAGTCGTGCTGAAGCAGAGTGCGGAAGTGTGAGGTAAGACCTCCAGCCTTCCTCAGTACACAGTCAAGTGGTATCGCTTGCCCCTCCGAATGAGTGCGGACCAATTGAGTTTCATTTGAAATACTGGTGGTTAACGCTCCTGTTACACCCAGGTGGCCTTTTTCTTGGCATTCTTTTTCTCATTTTACTCAACGTGCTGGAGGAAATTGTCTCTGTACTTTGTTCTCTGTCCGTGCTCCATACTCCATGTCCTATGAATAACCTACATCTGGTAAAGTCTTCCTGTAGCTCCCTTGTACAATTCAGAGGAATTTTTTTAACAGCTATTTTGTACATGCAAGTTTTTTAGTACTTTAATTCTAGAAAACACATTTTAAAATAGGATGGAAATCCCACCATGTCTTTGTTTCTCTTTTTTTAATTGTATGAAATGTGTTGTTTCAATACAGGGATTGCTAGCTATGTTAAAGATCTTGCAAAAACAAGTCATTTTGCAATATGTGTCCATTAACAGTGTCATACCTATTCCTGTTTTTGACAGCACCATCACCCTTGAGCCACTCTTGACAATTGTGAAGAACAAATGTCTGTTAGAAACAACATTTTTTTATAATAGGACCTGAAGTATAGCTGCATGTCACAGCAAAATGCCCCCACAAATTCAAAACATGACCCTTGAGCCACTTTTGACAATTGTGAAGAACAAATGTCTGTTAGAAACAACATTTTTTTATATAATAGGACCTGTAGTATAGCTGCAGTTCACAGCAAAATGCCCCCAAAAATTCAAAACATGACCCTTGAGCCACTTTTGACAATTGTAAAGAACAAATGTCTGTTAGAAACAACATTTTTTTTATAATAGGACCTGTAGTATAGCTGCATGTCACAGCAAAATGCCCCCAAAAATTCAAAACATGACCCTTGAGCCACTTTTGACAATTGTGAAGAACAAATGTCTGTTAGAAACCATATTTTTTAGAATAGGACCTGTAGTATAGCTGCATGTCCCAGCAAAATGCACCATGATCTTAAGCTGGTCTCGGTGTGTTGTATGTGTGCCCTGCATTGCATGCGTTGGTGAGGTGGTAAATAAAGATTGCCAGAGGTCACCCATTAGGCTTCTGCCACCTTGCCTGTTGCTGCCGCTACGGCTACTTGGCACTCTACTGCTGTCACGTCGCTGATGTTGTTCCACCGTGACATTTGGGGAACATGAAGCAGACGCAACAGATGTCTCCAGTTGATCAATCAGCAAGGTCTCCATTTCCTGCATTTTACTCTCTATTTGGGTGGGTGGAAGGAAAGTGCTGAGTTTTGTTTTGTACCGGGGATCCAGGAGGGTGGCCACCCAGTAACTGTTGTTCATTTTGATGGCCTTAATGCGAGGATCATGTTGGAGGAAATGGAGCATCCAAGCACTCATGTGAGAGATGGAGCCTTGATTTCCCAAGCCTCTGGGTCGAGGGGCACTAGCAAACTGATCTTCCTCATCTTCTTCCTCCGCCTCAAATTCGCGCCAACCTCTTTCCAAGGCAGGGACGTCGGTAACATCGGTGTCTAGGAATACCTCCTCCTCCTCCTCCTCCGCTGCCTCCGGCACAGCTTCAACACAGCCCTGACTTGCCTGAGATGATGCACCCTGAGAGCTGATGCGCCGCCTTGCACTAGCTCTGGACCCCGAACCACTGCCTAATGAAGACCGATGAAATTGTGAAACTGTCGGGCCTTGTGGATTTGACAGAGAGAAAGGCTCCGTGTCCGCATCTGTGTCCGTCTCCTCCTCCGTCGCTGGTGGGACCTGTTGTTTCAGAGTGTCCAACGATCATTCCAGAACTAAGATCACCACAATGCTCATGCTGACAAGGGCATTGTCAGCACTGACCATTTTGGTGTCTTCTTCAAAACTTGCAAGGATGGTGCAGAGCTCTTTCACCTGCCTCCACTTTCGGTGGTTCAACACCCCGAGGTCCGCACCGCTGCTTGTCAGGCCATGTGTCACTTCGTACAGAAGCCCCCAAAGCCCTAAGCGAAGGGGGACCATGACTTTGGTAAGGGGGAACCTAGAGCTCCCGTATAGTCTGGGAGTTTTTGGCTGTAGGTATTTAAGCTGATGGTTTCAGTGTTTGCATAGTATATTTATTGTAAGTAGCTTTGAGCAGAGGGGATAGGTTTGAGAGGGCAGCTTGTAATCCCTGCATTGTGCTAAAGCTCCTGCCTGTGTAGTTTACAGTTCTGAGCAGGGGGGGTTGTGATATGAGAGGGAGGAGTGGCTGGATGGGAAGAGTTTACTGTGAGGTGGGTGGAGTTTAGCTATAGATATAACTTCTGGTCTTCACTTCCTGCTTCCTCTTTCTTCTGATCAAGAAGCAAGGAAAGATGTCCCTCCCACCCGCCCATTTAATGAATTCTCTGAAGCTTGTGTTTAGCTATGATCTGTACAATGGCGAATGTATTATTGTATTGTTTTATATTGACTTTATTGTATACCTGGTTTAAAAAAAAACAAAAAAAAAAAAACAGTTATGATACTGATGAGTACTTGTGTTGGCATTATCCGTTTAAGCCCAAGGGAAGGGCGATCCTTCAGCCATGGTTCCCTAGAGGTTTCCTCCACAGGGGGTTTTCCTCTCCTGAGTGCTGTAGGATGACTCCTAGTGAGTCTGGGATTTGCTACTTGGTCAAAAAAATAAAGAAAGAAAAAAAAAAAAAGAGAGAAAAGAGAAAATGGAAAATATGAATCTTGGTATTATAACCTGTCACAGCTTTTATGTTGCGGTGCAGGAGTCAGGTGGAAGTTGCAGGTCAAGTTATGGTGGACTAATTTTAACTAATAGAGGATGTTAAACCTCATGGTGTGAAGAGGCTGAGCTTTGGAAGTGGCCAGCCTTAAGGATGGTATAATGGTAATGGCATCCAGGGGCGGGCACGGTGGTTAATCAGGAGTGAGGATCTTCAGTAGGGTCATTGGTGCCCCTAAAGTGTACTGGCTCTGCTAGAATGGCAAGCCAGAGCGTGCCGCCCCTTTATTGCTGTCTGGCCGGGTGCTGCATGTCAGACAGCTGGGAATATCACACAATTGTCTAGCACTCCACCTGACTCCTTCCATGTTTGTTGTACTTAAATGGTTTGAATAAAGCTGTGGCCATTTGACACCAAAAAGTGAATGTGTTTGTGCATTTATTCTTGTGTTTGAATGGGGTATTAGTTAGAGTGGGGTTCATCCCATATCCAAAAGTCATGCGTAATGGCATTGCGCTGCTGCCACAAACGCTGGAGCATGTGGAGGGTGGAATTCCAGCGTGTTGCCACGTCAACAATGAGACGGTTGACGGGGAGGCCGAGCTGACGCTGCAACACAGCCAGGCGGGACGAAGCAGGGTGCGAATGGCGGAAGTGCGAACTCAGACCTCGAGCCTTCTTCAGCAGGCAGTCCAGACCCGGGTAGCTCTTTAGAAATTTCTGGACGACAAGGTTCATGACATGTGCCAGGCAAGGGATGTGCTCCAGCCTACCGATCTTAAGGGCGGCCAGCAGATTTCGCACGTTATCGCACACCACCTTGCCTGGCACAAGGTTCTTGTCACCCAGCCAGCGCTCGGTCTCGTTGCGGAGAGCCGTCCACAGCTCCTGACCTGTGTGTGGACGGTCTCCAAGACAGATTAATTTCAACACGGCCTGGTGTCTCTGGGCACGTGATGCCCCCAGAGGACCTTGGGGGAAAGAAACCCTGCACCATCCCTGGGGTTTTTTGAAGAGCGTGCGCCGAGCCTGAGAGCCACCGTTGCCACCAGAGACATCCACCCAGCTCACCCAGTGAGCTGTCACAGAGATATAGCGGCTTTGGCCATGCTTACTAGTCCATGTGTCGGTGGTCAGATGGACTTTTCCGGACACAGATGCAGAAAACGTGCTTGAAATTGTAGATGACACGTGGCTGGCCATGGCAGGGACTGATTTTCTGGCAAAGAAATGCCTGCTTGGCATCTGGTATTGGGGGAAGGCAAGGGCCATGACGTGGCGGAACCCATCTGTGTCCACCAGACGGAAAGGCAACATTTCCAAGGCCAAAAGCCTGGCAATGCCGACATTCGGCTTTTGGCTTTGGGATGGTTTGGGTTAAAGTGTTTCTTCTGCTCCCAAACCTGGAAGACAGAAGGGCTGGCTGCTAGACTGGCCGCTGTACGGCGGCAGGTCGTCAAACTGGCGGAAGGAGAAGGGGTAGGATGGGTTTCTGGTTGTGCTGGTGGTACTCGGGCGACGGTGGAGGCTGAAGCGGAGGCTGATCCCTGATCATGACTCTGAGAGACATGGGCAGCTGAGGAACGCTTGGTGGTGGCAGAGGAGGAGGCGGAGAAGAGGGTGTGACAGGGGTTTGGAAGCCCGGGTCGGTTGGCCTTTTTTGGCCAATGTTCCCTCCATTTCAACTCATGCATTCGCTGCATGTGACTAGACATGTTGGTGGTGGTTAAACACCAAAGATTCTTCCCCCTACTGATGCATTTACACCAAAGGCAGCTTATGACATCGCTGGGTGAATCAGAGGCTTGCTCAAAGAAGGCCCAGGCTTGGAGGTCCTGGACCTTTTTTGACGGCGATAAGCGGGAGCGGGGTTTGCGCTGACCGTGGCTGGCGGAATAAAATCAGCAGACTTCTGCCCACCGCCCTCTCCCCTTTTTTTGGGGGAACCCATATTGACACTACCCCATCGTCTTCCTCCTCGTCCAGTGATGAAGCGCTCGAGCAAATTTCTGCTGAAAAGACCACGTTGGATTCGCAATGTCGTCATATCATCATCAACACAGGTGACTTTGTCGTCCTGACATTTGCTTCCAGGAGCTGCGGGGCTACACGCAAGAGGCACTGCAAGGCGTTGCCGACCGCCCGGGATTTTTGCCGATTGACCGCTTCCTTTCCTCCTCTGATGGCATCAGTAACTGGGCGTCAGAGCAGACAAATCATCCTCTTTGGCCCCTTGATCTTTTAACATGCCTTCTGAACCCAACGCATTTTGTCATCAAAGGGTCTTCAGAAAATGGATTATCCACAGTGGTGGGGTACACGAGTTGCATTTGGGCTGCCTTGCTTTATGTTGGACGGATGCTGATGATTGTGATGACTACAATTGTGGCCGTGACTGGGAGGACGAGGAGGTAGACTGCTGGATGCAGGTTGCTTAACCACTGAAGAACAGATTGCGCCGCTGCTCGTTACTGAGATTCACAGGGCCCTGGACCCAGCGATGACAGGCCTGACGGTCCTGCAACTGACGATCCGCTGGCATGCTGTTGTCGCCAGCACTGGAAGGAGCACCTTCTCTCGTACCTCTACTCCATGTGCTACCCCTCTCTTTGCTCGCTTACCACCTGAATTTTGCTCCATGTTTAGAAGAAAAAAAATTTGAAAGGTATGGAAGAGTTTTGGAAAGTCTCTTATTAAAAAACGGCAAATCAAGTATTCTCAAATCCTCAAATCAAAACAAAATTGCTGGATTCAAATTAAGTGCAAGGTACCTCTATCAACAAAGCTTGACTGACAAAAGTGAAAAAAACACGTATCTGAAATGTATTTCGGATAATAAAAGTTATTTTTGGCATCTATCAATACACCTGTGGTGACTACAAAATTGGGGGATTCTTTTTTAAAACTGAAAAGGGGGCTCTAGAACAAAGCGGGCCCTGCGCCAAAAGGGTAAAAAAAAACACATATCTAAAAATTGTTTACGGAAAAACAATCGTTTTTTTTTTTTTTTAAAAATTTAAAAAAAGGCCCTTTTTTTAAAACAGCAGGGAATAAAAAGGGGTTATTACACTTGAAAAACAAAGTTTAACCCTTCACCCAGATATCGGGGGAAAAGGGTTTTAACTTTAATAAAGGAAAGTCAAAAATTTAAAACCCCGTTTGGAGCAAAATTAAAAAACAAAAAATTACAGTAGTAAAGCCCAAAAAAAAAATCTGGGTGGGGCTCTTAAAAATTTAAACCCCCTCCGCTTTAAGGGAGTTCGCCAATCAAAATTAAAATGATCACAAAATTGGGTTTGCCGGGTTTTGGGAAAAAGTTATATAAAACTAGGCCATACATTATAAAAATGAAAAACCCGGGTTTAAAGTCAAAAAAAATAGTAGAAAAAAAAACTTTTAAACCCAAAAAAAAAAAGAAGGGGGGACCGGCCCGGTCTCACCGGAGAAAAGGGAAAAAAAGATTGGGTCAGCCATTCACTACCCCCAAAACAAGCAAAAGGGGGAAACAGGGGGGGGGGGGAGTTAAGGGGGCACCATCAAAAGGTAGGACCCGGTATAGTTTTCAGACGACAAAAGGGCCAAAAAGTCCTCCCAAATTTAAGGTGTTTTAAAATGCTAATTGTGGAGAATCTTTTTCAAAAGCTCTTCCATGCGCTGTAGGACTGGACTTCTCGCGCCAAGAGGGACAGACGGTCCCCACTGTGGACCTCCAAAATTTCGGGATGACCTTTTTTGTGCCAGGAGGAGAAATTTTTTTTAAGATGAGCCCCTTGAGAGTGTGGGGGTCGGGGGGAGGGCCCTGAAAAAGGGGGCAACACAGCAGGATCGTTTCGGAGCCTCCCCCTGAAATTGAGTGTTTTAAGCTCAAAAATTTTTTACCAGAAGGGCTGAATCTCAGGACAGCCCCACCAGCCCAGGGGGACAAGGGTACCACGTGTGCTTGGCATCCCAGCTTTATTTTAGGACCCCCCCGGGGTAAAAGGTGAATGTAAGAGTCCCGGGGGACTCTGTACCAAGGGGTTTTAACAATTTTTTTTTTTAAAGTTCCGGGCTTTTATGGGTCGGGATGATTTGGGGAAAAAGGGGAAGAATATTTTTCCCAGCCCTCCGCCTCGGGGGGTCCCTCCCAGTTTCCCTCCCCCAAAAACTCGTCGGGAAAGGGGAGAAAACCCCCCACTACAGGTGGCTGTAACAAAAAAATAGATTTCGATAGGACCGGGGCCCCAGAGGACCCCTGGGCTCCCTCCTCAAAGGGGCGTAAGGGCCTGTGTAAGCCCGGGGGGGATTTTGGAGGGCAGCTTTATAGATCCAAAAGTTTTGGTAGAAAATTAAACCTAGGGAAATTTGTTGTTGCGGGGTCCCCCAAAGGGTTTTGGTAAGTTTTTAAGGGAGGTGTCAGCAAGCCCCCTCCAAAAAAAACTGTAGAAGGGGGGGAAACCCGGCCCCAGTCCCCCAACCAACGCTTTTTCCATGACTTCGGTACTGGGGGTTTTCATATCAGGGGGTGTAAGGGGCCCCCTGGATTTTCCAAAATTCATTTTTGAGGGATATTTCCTACAAACAAAATTTGGAGGGTCCTAGTCACCAAGGGAAAACAGCCCCAACGAGTTTTTTTGGCATTTGGGGTGCGGGGAAGCCAGGGTAATGCGGACCTGGGGCTCCATATATTAGGGGATCAAAAGTTTGGCCCCCAAAAGTTTTTTAGTCCTTTGGAAAAAGGTCCAGAACTCGGGTTTCATTGTTGTTTGCAAGGTAGTATGCTTGTAAGTCGGGAAAGGCAAGGCCCCCTTTGATTGGGCCTATTTGGGATTTAAAATAGCAAAACCTTGGGGCGTTTCTGGACCCAAAAAAAATTTCCCGAGTAATTTGCGGAGGGCAGTAAAGAAAGCCCCTTAGCTGCACTATAGGGAGGGTTTGAAATAGGTTTAAAAAAGGGTGGGTTAGGACATTCTTTTTTAAAAATGTTAATACGCCCAAATCCAGCTGAAATCCCTTTTTAAACCCCCAATTAAAAAGGGTTTCACAACTCAACGTGCTGAAATAGGCGCAAAATTTAGGTCATATGTCTTGCCCATGCGTGCAGGGTTTTTTTCCCCAAGTATTTGGGGAGGGACTGGACCCGAGAAGGGGGAAGGAGGCCCTTTCAACTGCCGCAGAATGTCGTTCTGGCACTAGAAGCTTAAAGCTACACTCTTGGACAATTGATTTTTATTTTTGAAAAAGGGAGCCTATTGTTGCGGGTTTTCCTAATTGCCCCCGGGTAGTGACTCCAGGGGCTTGTCATTTAGGTAACAGGTCATCGCGAACCCGGGCACTTCACTTGTCGTTCAGCAATTCGGACACCTGAATTAAATCATTGTTTCTAATAGTTTTGCAGGGGGTGCTCCATTGCCAATATGTAGGAAGAGAGGAGACAGTGGGCACCCCCCGGGCCTGGTACCATTGCCTAAACAAATGGAGAAGAAAAGCCCCCTTTTTTTCCCTCTAATTTGCGCTGGGGGAGAGTGGTAAAGGGGGCCGGGATTTTCGTTTTTAGCATTTCCCGGGGGTCCCAGCCCTTTTATAGTTTTCAGTACCCCATTTTAAAAAAGGACCAAATTAAACCCCGGGGCCCAAACCCCTTTTTGGGGTTTCCAGGGGAGAGTTAAGAAAAGGGGAAGGGTTTGGCTAAATTTGGTTTATGTTGAAGGAGGGAAAAATGTTTTCAAGGTATTACCCCTTCCCCTCCCTGGGGGGAACAAACCCCTTGGTCTAGGTGTTTTAAAAGCGAACCCAGCAGTGGGTAACCCGAAGTGCAATCATTTTGGCGAAAGAGTTTTGCACCCGTATTTATGAGAGAAAATTTGGGGGGGGGTTTAATTTGGGGGGAAAGGGGTTAGGACCCTTACCCTTTTTAGGGGATTACTTTTTTTTTAAAGCCTTAAAGGAAAGCAGAATCGAAACGCGGGGGCCCGGGGGATTCTTCATTGAAAGCTTCCAAAGAGGGGGGACCGGGAGCTCTTTCCCCCCGGGGGGGTTTTAAATAGAAGTTTGCGAGTGCCTTCGGGCCCGGACTTTTCCCTGTAGGGACCCCCGATTTTCGCCCTTTTGATTTTTTCCCGGGCCCCAAAGGGGCTTTTTCCGGGGGAAGGCGAGGGATTGAGGATCTAATGGGGGGGGCGGGGGTTTGTAGGGGAAAAAGATATTGTTTTTTTGGGGGTTCCCCCAAAAAATCCCGGGGCCCCCCGCGCCCTCAGGGGGGGGAAAGGATTTTTTTAATCTTTTATAGTATGAGTGGAGGAATTCTTTCGGGAAATTTCCCTGGTGAGGTAAACCCAGGGGCCCCGGCCACTCGAGTTTTTTGATGGAAAGGGGATGAAAAAAGAGGCTTTTTTATCGCGCAGAGCAGGGGCCCCAAAGAAAATCCCGGGTTTATTGCTCCATTTTTATAGAAGGAGTGGAGAAAAGTGGGGGGGGTTTGGGTTTATGCTTATGTTCCATTAGCTGAGGAACCCCGTGGCGGGTGGGGTATCAAATCTCTGAGGTCTGACTCCAATTTCCCCTAGAATTATGGACAGCTTCAAAATTTATTCAAATCTCTGCAAAAGGGTTTTCAAAATTGTGCGATTTTTCAACCCCCCCTTGGTTTTTTGAGGAAGCCACGGGCCAAAGGGGCCCCCTTTTAAAGCTTCCCCTTTTTCTGGGGGGGGTTTTCATCCAGAGTGTTTCCCCGACGAAAAGATTCAATCTCTTTTTTTAGATCCCAGGGGGCAAAAATGAGTCAGACAACAGAGATTCGTTCAATTTCCAAAGGGAAAAAAAGGGGGGTTATTGTGGGGGGAAGGATTAGGTCGCAATGCACTGGGGGGTGGTCTGGGTGTTTGATGTTTCCCTTTTAAGGGGGTGGGAGATTGCGGGGGTAAGGGGGTGAAACCGGGATATATAATCATCCCACTATAAGATTTTTGGGGGGTGGGGAGAAGAAAGTGTTGTCTCTTTCATTAGGGTGAAGGAGACGCCGACATTTAACCAATTGCATATCACGGGCATTTCCCACGGTCCCGCCCCGGGAAAATCAAAAGTCATGGGGAGAGCGATCCCCTTGAGGTATCCATGACGGGTTAAGGTCAGATTGAAGTCACCAAGGAATTTAAATTGTCCCTGGGCAAAACCGTGAGGGCTCCAATTTTTTTAGAGAAAAAAAAAAAAGGGGGAAAACCCGTGTTTGGGGGGGGTTTTTTTGTTGGCGAACCGGGGTTGGTACGTCCCGAAAAGCCCCTGACAAATTAAAAAACGTGCGCGTATCGACAGAACAATTTCCGGACCCGTCCCGGGAATTTTATTTTTGGGGAAAAAATTATCGCGGGCCCCCCTTTTTTTTGGCGGGGGGGCGGAAGTTTTGGCCTTTTGGTTTGGCAGGGAAATACCTATTCCGGAAACCCTTTAAAAATGGGTAGCTTGCAGATGAGTCTTGTATGCAGGACAATGTGTGACCTCTGTTGTGGAGTTTGTAAAGGACTTGTGCACGTTTTTGGGTTCGTTGATTTCCCTTTTCATTTAGGGGTGTTATCCTAATTCTAGCCATCTGGAGCTAAAAAAGGAGGGAAAAAAAAAAAAAAAAACAGCTGGAGAGAGTACCCCAGAAAACTAGTGCGATTTTAAAGGGGGGGGAACCCTTTTTTGGTTACCCGGTTTGGGGCCCAAAAAAAAGGCGACCAGCCCAAAATTTTAAAAAAAAGGCCTATACAAAGGGGGGGCCAAAAAAACAAACCAAAAAAAAAGGCCCCCGGGGGGAAAAAAACTGCTTTAGCCCGAGGATCGTTAAAAGAATGGCCATGCTCCCCATGGGCATGGGGGGGCAAACCCCGGTTTGGGGGAATGCATTTTGTGGAAGAAAATTCCGTACACAAATTTGGGGACGTAAAAGGGAAAAGAAAACCCTAAAAGAGTGTCCAGTTGGGGGCGGGAATGGGGCCGAGCACCCCTAAATTAACGCTCGGCGCAGCCCAAAACCCCCCCTCAAAACCCGGGTTTATATTTAAAGCCCAAAAACAAAAATAATCCCAAAAGTCGCTGGCGCCCGAAAAGGAGAGGAAAAAGGGGCAAAAATCTGAAGTATTAAACCCCAAAATCACAGGAGGTAACATCAGGGGAAAATTACCCGGATAGAAATACACATGACAAAACCCGTGCGTCGGGGCCATAGTTTCCTGGCCTCAGCGATGTGGAAGCTCTTGGATGGGGGGGGGATTCAGGGCTGCCCGGGGCTCCCTCGAGATCTTTGAGGGGTTTGGCCGGGCCCCCTTTTCGTAGATCGGGCTCGTGAGCTCCAGGCGTCCCTGGGGTGTGGAAAAGTCCATTTCCCCCTGTTGTTCCCATTCCGGGGAGGGTCATCTTGGGGAGTTCGGAGCAGAAGGAAAAGGGCGGGAGATCCGAGGGAGAGCGGGGGAAATACCGAAACTTTCCCTGTGGGGACCTGAAACGGGAAAAAAGGGAACCCCCAAAGATAAGGGATGCCCTGGTTTGGCCCTTTGCGAAATAGCGGCCCTTGGGCGAGGCTGGAGACGGAGGGTTCTCCCGATAGGTTGGGAAAGGTCTATCTGCACACCAAACAAAAACGGAAATTTTTGCATGAGCCGGCTTTTTGCTTATTTCTTTCCCTTTAAAAGTGTATCTGTGTACCCCTTTCAGATTATTTTCCCGTGGGAAAAGGGAGGGGGCTTGACTTTGCGGGCGGAGGCCAAAATGGGCCCGGGGCAAATTCAATTTCCCCTCGCCTCTGGTCTTCCTTTGGATGTTGTTGAAGGTTTTGGTTTTTGGTTTTGGGGTCAGATTTTAATGTTTTTAAATGACTCCGGGGGACCCCTGATTCAAAAATTTTTTTGCCGGGTGCGATTCTCCCGGTCGTTTCCCTGTGGGTTTACCACTGCGTTTTCTCGGTTCGGGTGTTCTGACATAGACAATTGTTTTAAACAGCGGGTAGCAGACTTTGTAGTGTTTTATCATTTTCCCCTTGTGTGACCCTTCTTGTAGGGTTGGGAACATCAGCTTGAAATGGAATTTTGGTCCCTGTTTTTCCCCGTGTGGCGTAAATCCTGGGCTATTTTCTGGGGTGCGCTTTTAGTAGGTATTAAGGAAAGGGAAACGTTTTTTAAATTCCGGAGAGCTTCTTTTGTGGGTTTAAATGCTTCTTCAGGAGGAGGGGGGACCCGGAGTCTGCATTCCAGCATGTTGGTCCCCAGCTATGGAAATTTCAAATTGGGGGATTGAGACCAGGGAAATTTTTTGTAGTGGGGTTTCCCCCCCAGGGGGCGAGTTCAGGCCGGGGCACCACCGGGGGCGTTTTTGGGGGAGGTGTCTTTTGTGGAAAAATGGGGGTCCTGAGGGAAGGGGGCCTGGTCCAGGAGCCGGTGGCGAGGGGCTCCGTGCCCCCGAGTAGGAAGCTGCCAGCTCAGATCTTGGACCATGCAGGCCTGGGTCAGCCTGCCACATCTCCTGGGAGGCATAGGGTTTAGCAGGCTGATGCCCAGGCAGATTGTTAGCTCCCCCAGTTTGTGACTCCTTTGGCCGCACTGCTGGGCCATCAGATGAGGGAGCAGTCCCTGATAGATGTTGCTGTTTGGAAGGGGAAAATGGGGGGCTCTGCAGCCCCCTGTCCAGGAGATGCTGTTTGAGTAACCTCTCTGGAACGTCCGTCTGCGACCCATGTGTGGGCCCATGGGGGGTAAAAAGTTCCCTTTTGGTTTTGGGGGGGTTAAGTTTCCCCAGCTCCCCCCGGGGCTTTTCCGGGTGTGACATCCCCCTCCGAAACCATGCCCGGGGGGCCCGGGGGTTCTGCTTCTTTTGACCCCCGGTTTTGCCGCAGGGGGGGGGATCGTACCTGCAGAGTTTAGCGCAGGCTTTTCTTTCCTCGGGCCTGCAGGGATCCACTGTGGGGGGTGGTCTCGGGGGGCTTGTTTTTGGCGCCCCCCTTCTTCTCCCCTCCCGCGCCGAGGAATCACTGCGCTCGTTCCTCCGTGCGGGTGATGAGACTGTGGTGATCCGGGTTGCCGGCAGGGACGCGGGCTGCGTTCCCCGCTCGTTTGCGGCACAGCGGATCCTCTGTAGCCGCCCCGGCCGCGAGCGCGTGGGGGTCAGGTGGGCCCCCGGGAAACCAGGTAAGAGGCGCCCGGGTGAGGGGGGAGACGGGGAGTCCCGCAGGCCGCGAGTGGGGGAAATGTTAGGTGGCCCGGGCCCCTTCCGCAGGGGTCTGGTGCCTGGCCCCCCTTTTTGCCTTTGCTGATTTATATCTTTGGTTTTGCTGGAAAAAATTCAGTTGGGCGGAGCTCCCCTACACCGTCCCTTTCTTAATCGCTGGCCCGCCCCAAACGTATTTTTGGCACCCATCAATACACCTGTGGTGACTACATAATTGCTGGATTCAAATTTAAGTGCAAGGTAGCTCTATGAACAAAGCTGGCCTGCGCCAAAGTGAAAAAAACACGTATCTGAAATGTATACGGATAATAAAAGGTATTTTTTGGCACCTATCAATACACCTGTGGTGACTACAAAATTGCTGTATTCAAATTTAACTGCAAGGTGGCTCTATGAACAAAGCTGGCCTGCGCCAAAGTGAAAAAAACACGTATCTGAAATGTATACGGATAATAAAAGGTATTTTTGGCACCTATCAATACACCTGTGGTGACTACAAAATTGCTGGATTCAAATTTAACTGCAAGGTGGCTCTATGAACAAAGCTGGCCTGCGCCAAAGTGAAAAAAACACGTATCTGAAATGTATACGGATAATAAAAGGTATTTTTGGCACCTATCAATACACCTGTGGTGACTACAAAATTGCTGGATTCAAATTTAAGTGCAAGGTACCTCTATCAACAAAGCTTGACTGACCAAAAGTGAAAAAAAACACCTATCTGAAATGTATACTGATAATAAAAGTGGAGTTTTGCACCTAACAAATAGACCTGCAGTTACTAGAAAAGATCTGTATCCTAATATAAGTTCAGGCTGCCCAATATCCAGGAAATATTTCAACATAAAACTGTTAATAATAAAGCAATTGCAATGCAATGTCTACACTAAGTCTGGGTGCACAATATCCAGTATCCTTTAAAGAGCTTGTCTGTGTTCGCCCGCGGCCCCCCTCCACTCCCCCCGTGACTTTACAGCGGTAGATGCTCCTTTAAAATTCTCAGCCTAACTACCTAAAATCTGAAAATCTCTGATCTACCTAAGTTCTAAGGTTCACAGCTAGAAGTGTAGCTGTCTCTGTGAACAAATAGAATAAATTCGCTGAGCTGTTTGCACAGAGGCAGAGCGCACGTCCTACTGCTATGAGACGCTGAGAGACACTGATCATGAACAGGAAGGGCTGTTCTATGTAAAACGAGGTCATGTGATTTTTCCAGCCAATCGCAACCATACACATCCTAGTCATGACGTTGCACCCAGCTCACCCTGATATATTCTCTAAGCTGATTTGCTGGCCGCCAAAATGACAGGAAGCGCCGAAAATGGTGCGATATTAATAGATTATGCACAGATTTTAACCTAAATTATCGCGTGATCTAAAAAATCCGATCAACATAAAAACTGTGCCGATTTCAACTTTGTCGATAATAATCGCTCAACACTAAACGTGAGGGGTGTCCTGACTTCTGTGTATGAGGTGAGGGGTGTCCTGACTTCTGTGTATGAGGTGAGGGGTGTCCTGACTTTGTGAGACACTGTACTTCTGTCCTGCCGCTATAGCATGGGGCAGCTATTGGCACAGGGATCCCAGAGCAGCGACTCCCGTCACATCATGGAGAAGCTCCTTCCCTGGAATCCAGGAGTCTGAAGAATTTGCCCTGTAATTACATCTTACTGGGGGAGACTGGTTGTACTGGGAGAGACTGGTTTTACTGGAGCCCTGACCTCCTGACTATGTAACGACAGTAGAAGGAATGATCTGGAGATGATCGCTCGCTGGAGAGATGGACGGACGCTCATTTATCACAGAGGTGACTGATGGTAGAAGTTCCAGCCAAATCCAGGGATCTCCCCTCCATCTCCTGGGGTCACAGTGGAGGATCGAGCTCCAGGTCTTTATCACTATGAAGCACCATCTCCAGAGCTCCGGATCCGGGGGCTCGAGTCCTGCAGATTACACTCGCTCCATCTTCTCTGTGCAACCTACAGTTGGCTCTTTGCCCTCCGTCCATAGTATCTGTCAGGAGAGTGTGAAAAAGGTTCCCCCGATGGACGCTTCATGATAGAAAGAGAGGCAGAGTGCAAGAGCCATGTACAGTAGCTGTAGAATGACCCCAAGAATTATCTTCACTGGTGGACCCAAGAATCATCTCCACTGGTGGCCCCCAAGAATCATCTCCACTGGTGGACCCACGAATCATCTCCCTTATTGGCCCCCAAGAATAAAACTCCATGGTGGCCCCAAGAATCAACTCCATGGTGGCCCCAAGAATCAACTCCACTGGTGGCCCCCAAGAATCAATCAATGGTGGCTCCAAGATCATCTCCACTGGTGGACCCAAGAATCAACCACATTTGGTGGGCCCAAGAATAAACTTCCACTGGTGGACCCAAAGAATAAACTCCACTGGTGGGCCAGTTCATCTCCAACTGGTGGCTCCAAGAACAACCACACTGGAGTGGGCTCACTGAATCTATCTCTAAGCTGATTTGCTCCAAGAATCGGGTCGCAAATGGTGGATATAATAGATTTTCAAGTTTTACCTAAATTATGCGGATCTAAAAAAATCGATCAAATAAAAACTGTGCGTTTCAACTTGCGATAATAACGTCAACACTACGTGAGGTGGGTCCGAACTTCTTATAGTTCTGAGGGGTGTCCTGACTTCTGTGATGAGGTGAGGGTGTCCTGACTTTGTGAGGACACTGTATTCATGTCTGCCTATAGATGGGGCAGCTATGGCAAGGGATCAAGCAGCCACTCCGTCACTCATGAGAATCAGCTCCTTCTGGATCAGGAGTCTGAAGAATTTGCCCGTGTAATCAGCTCTTACTGGTGGGCCGAGAGTGTACTGGGACGAGACTGGTTTTAGCCTGAAGAACCGACCTCCTGACTGTGGTACGACAGAAGGAATGATCTGGAGACGCTCGCTGGAGGATGGACGGCCCATAATTATCAGAGGTTGACTGATGGTAGAGTTCCAAGAATCAGGGATCTCCCTCCATCTCCTGGGGTCACAGGGAGGATCGACTCCAGGTCTTTATCACATGAAGACATCTCCAGAGCTCGGTCCGGGGGCCGAGTCCGCAAGAATTACATCGCTCCATCTTTCTGTGCACCTACAGTGGCTCTTGCCTCCGTCCATGTGAGTCTGTCAGAGAGTGTGAAAAGGTTCCCATGGTGGGCCTTCATGATAGAAAAGAGGCAGAGTGCAAGACCATGCGTGCTGTAGAGACCCAAGAATAATTATCTTCACTGGTGGACTCAAGAATCATCTCACAGTGGACCCCCAAGAATCATGCTCCACTGGTGGACCCAGAAACAACTCCACTGGTGGCCCCAACAATCAACCCCACTGGTGGGCCCCCAAGAATCAACTCCACTGGTGGCCCCCAAGAATCAACTCCACTGGTGGCCCCCAAGAATCAACTCCACTGGTGGCTCCCAAGAATCATCTCCACTGGTGGACCCCAAGAATCAACCACACTGGTGGGCCTAAGAATAAACTCCACTGGTGGACCCAAGAATAAACTCCACTGGTGGGCTCAGGAATCATCTCCACTGGTGGCTCCAAGAATCAACCACACTGGTGGGCTCAAGAATCACTCCATGGTGGCTCAAGATCAGTCCAGGTGGGCCCAAGAATCAACCACACTGCTGGGCCCCAAGAATCAACTCCACTGGTGGGCCCCAAAAACCAACTTCACTGGTGGGCTCCAAAAATCAACTTCACTGGTGGGCCTCAAGAATCAGCTCCACTTGTGGGCCTCAAGAATCAGCTTCACTTGTGGGCTTCAAGAATCAGCTCCACTGGTGGGCCTCAAGAATCAGCTCACTGGTGGTTCCCAAGAATCAGCTCTACTGGTGGGCCCCGAGAGTCAACTCCACTGGTGGGCCTCAAGAATCAGCTCTACTGGTGGGCCCCAAGAATCAGCTCTACAGATGGACCCCAAGAATCATCTCCACTGGTGGGCCCCGAGAATCATCTCCACTGGTGGACCCAAGAATCATCTCCACTGGTGGGTCCCAAGAATCATCTCTACTGGTGGCCGCAAGAATCATCTCCACTGGTGGCACCAAGAATCAGCTCCACTGGTGGCCCCAAGAATCATCTCCACCGGTTGGCCACATGAATCAACTCCACCGGTGGGACCCAAGAATTACCTCCACTGGTGGGCCCCGAGAATCAGCTCCACTGGTGGGCTGCAAGAATCAGCTCCACTGGTGGAACCCAAGAATCAGCTCCACTGGTGTGGTTCGAGAGTCAGCTCGACTGGTGGATCCCAAGAATCAGCTCCACTGGTGGCCTCAAGAATCAGCTCGACTGGTGGGCCCCAAGAATCATCTCTACAGATGGACACCAAGAATAATCTCAAATAGTGGGTCCCAAGAATCATCTCTACTGGTGGGCCCCGAGAATCATATCCACTGGTGGGCCCTGAGAATCATATCCACTGGTGGGCCCCGAGAATCATCTCCACTGATGGGCCCCAAGAATCATCTCCACTGGTGGGCCCCGCGCATCATCTCCACTTGTGGGCCCCGAAAATCACCTCCACTGGTGGGCCGCAAGAATCAGCTCCACTGGTGGACGCCAAGAATCAACTCCACTGGTGGGCCCCAAGAATCAACTCCACTGGTGGGCAGATCAACTCCATGTGGCCAGATCAACTCCACTGGTGGGCCCCAAGAATCAACTCCACTGGTGGGCCCCAAGAATCATCTCCACTGGTGGACCCAAGAATCATCTCCACTGGTGGGTCCCAAGAATCATCTCTCCTGGTGGCCTCAAGAATCATCTCCCCTGGTGGCACCAATAATCAGCTCCACTGGTGGCCCCAAGAATCATCTCCTCCGGTGGGACTAACGATTCTAATCCACAGGTGGGAACCAAGAATTAGCTCCACTGGTGGGCCTCAAGAATCAGCTCCACTGGTGGGCTTCAAGAATCAGCTCAACTGGTGGATCCAAGAATCAGCTCCACTGGTGGCCTCAAGAATCAGATCTACTGGTGGGCCCCAAGAATCAGATCAACAGATGGACCCCAAGAATCATCTCCACTGGTGGGCCCCGAGAAGCAGCTCCACTGGTGGCCCCGAGATATCATTCCACTGGTGGGCCCCGAGAATCATCTCCACTGATGGGCCCGAGAATCTATCCACTGTGGGCCCCAGAATCATTCTCCACTGTGGGCCCCGAGAATCATTCCACTTGTGGGCCCCGAAAATCACTCCATGGTGGCCGCAAGATACTCCACTGTGGCGCCAAGAATCAACTCCACTGTTGGGCCCCGAGAATCATCGCCACTGGTGGGCCCCAAGATTCATCGCCACTTGTGGGCCCCGACTATCACCTCCACTGGTGGGCCGCAAGAATCAGCTCCACTGGTGGACGCCAAGAATCAACTCCACTGTTGGGCCCCAAGAATCAACTCCACTGGTGGGCCCCAAGGATCAACTCCACTGGTGGGCCCCAAGAATCAACCTTTACTGGTAGGCCCCAAGAATCAACTCCACTGGTGGACCCAAGAATCATCTCCACTGGTGGACCCAAGAATCATCTCCACTGGTGGACCCCAAGAATCATCTCCACTAGTGGGTCCCAAGAATCATCTCTACTGGTGGCCGCAAGAATCATCTCCACTGGTGGCACCAAGGATCAGCTCCACTGGTGGCCCCAAGTATCATCTCCACCGGTGGGCCTCACGAATCAACTCCACCGGTGGGACCCAAGAATCAGCTCCACTGGTGGGCCTCAAGAATCAGCTCCACTGGTGGGCCTCAAGAATCAGCTCCAATGGTAGGCCTCAAGAATCAGCTCCAATGGTAGGCCTCAAGAATCAGCTCCACTGGTGGGCCTCAAGAATCAGCTCCACTAGTGGGCCTCAAGAATCAGCGCCACTGGTGGGCCTCAAGAATCAGCTCCATGGTGGGCCTCAAGAATCAGCTCCAACTGGTGGGCCTCAAGAATCAGTCCCTGGTGGGCCTCAAGAATCAGCTCCACTGGTGGGCCTCAAGAATCATCTCCACTGGTGGGCCTCAAGAATCATGTCCACTGGTGGGCCCCTAGAATCATCTCCACTGGTGTGCCCCAAGAATCATCTCCACTGGTGGGTCAAAGAATCATCTCCACTGGTGGCTCCAAGAATCATCTCCACTGGTGGCTCCAAGATTCATCTCCACTGGTGCCCTCAAGAATCATCTCCACTGCTGGGCTCTAGGACTGTGGCTCTGTCACACTATCCATCAGGACACCTTTATTTTTGGTGCCCGAACAGATCCCAACGATGGCAGCATAACTCCATATGAGCAGCCGCTAACACGAGACTACAGAATTAGATGACATGGGGTTTATTTGTAGTCTGTAACTACGGAGACACATCGGTCTGCACAGGAGCTTTTGGATGCCCCCCCCCCTCGCCCACCTCCCTGACCACGACCATGTACCAGGACATGCTGTTAGATAATGTATATAATACAAGGGGCAAATACCTCACCCTACATCTCACTATTATATTGCTACCAATCAAATCCACTATACCAAAACCAACATTACCAATAACACTACTACATATGGACCGGATTATACCGCCAGAACATGACCACAAATTACACGTAGTGACTGAATAATACTCCTACACTATTACTGATCAGTACACAAAGACCAATAGTACTGCCATATAGTGACCATATAGTGGTATATACTAGTGTACACAGGCTCTGCAGACTGTACAGTATATTACCTCCATACAGTGACCATATAGTGGTAGACACCAGTGTACACAGGCTCTGTAGACATATAAGTGATTACAGTGCAGTTACATCTTGTGACTCACAGGTGACGTTTCTCTGACCAGTCGTTGACTTTCACTTTTGTTCTGTATCCGGTCCAGTCCGCCATCATGATGACATCTCCCGACCACTTGTCCCTGCAGATTTAGACATAAATATCTTAGAATCCTGACTTTTCCAGCACCTGCCCCCTGGCTATATGGGGTCCATTTAGGCAGGCAGGGCTTAGATAGGATATATGGGGCCCCAAATAGGCAAGGTTTAGGTAGCCAATAGAGTGCCCATATAGGCAGGCAGGGTTAGGTAGCTATAGGGAGCCATAGAGGTAGACAGGGGTTAGGTGGGCTATAGGGGCCATATAGGTAGGCAAGCTTTAGGGGGCTATATAGGCAGACAGGCTTCACGGTAGCTATAGGGATATTCAGGCAGGCAGACTTAGAGCTATATAGGCAGCCTTTAGGGGGCTATGCAGGCAGGCTGGGGGTATCTAGGCAGGCTAGGGGGCTATAAAGGCAGGCTAGGGGCTATAAAGGCAAGCTAGGGGGCTATAAAGGCCGGCTTAGGGGGTATACAGCCGGCTTAGGGGGTATACGGCAGGCTTGGGGAGTATACGGCAGGCTTAGGGGGTATGCGGCCGGCTTAGGGTGTATACGGCCGACTTAGGGGTATACCGCCGGCTTAGTGGGTATACGGCAGGCTTAGGGGGTATACGGCAGGCTTAGGGGGTATACAGGCGGCTTAGGGGGTATACAGGGAGGCTTAGGGGGTATACGGATGGATGAGGGGGTATACAGCAGTCTGAGGGGGTATACAGGCGGCTTAGGGGTATACAGGCGGCTTAGGGGGTATACAGCAGGCTTTGGGGGTTAAACGGGCGGCTTAGGGGGTATACAGGCAGGCTTGTGGGGGTAAACAGGCGGCTTAGGGTGTAAACAGGCGGCTTAGGGGGTTTATATGGGGCTTAGGGGGTATACAGGCGGCTTAGGGGGTATACAGGTGGCTTAGGGGGTAAACAGGCGGCTTAGGGGGTATACAGGCGGCTTAGGGGGTATACAGGCGGCTTAGGGGGCATACAGGCAGGCTTGTGGGGGTATACAGGCAGGCTTGTGGGGTTAGGCAGGCTTAGGGGGTATACAGGCAGGCTTGTGGGGGTATACAGGCAGGCTTGTGGGGGTATGCAGGCTTAGGGGGTATACAAGGAGGCTTATGGGCAGGTAAAATAATAAATAGTTTACTCACCTCGGTCCACGCTCCCCCGATGCGCCGCTCTGCTACTTTCCCTGCAGCCTCTGCGCTCAGCGCAGGCGGCGCGGTGATGTGACGTCACCGCGCGCACTCACGTGATCACAGAGCGCAGGCGGGGGACGGAGCAGAGCGGAACGTCGCACTGCTATCTCCGGGCAGCACTGCCTCTGAACGCTCGGGCCGGAGGGCCCTTGTGTTCAGAGGGAGGGAGTATGCGCCGGGCCCCGCAGCTCCCCACCCGCCGCAGTGAACTGTTACGTTCACTGTCGGCGGGCCCAGGAGCGGCATTACCAGGGTAGCAGACGTGATAGCAGCTGCCCCGAGGCGCGGGCCCCCCTAAGCGTACGGGCCCCGGAGCAACTGCTAGCCATGCTACCCCGGTAGTTACGCCCCTGCCCCCGGCGCAGAGGTGTGAGCGGAGTCCCGGCCGAGGGATCCGTTGTCCTAATAGAGCCCTACTTTTCAATCTAATTTTGACAGAATCTGTGGCGGAGGAGAGGAACAGAGTCCCCAATGCAGATGTGAGCCGGCCCCCAGATAAGCACTGGTGCGGACAGAGATGGGAGGACGACGCGTTTAGCTTCCTAAACTCAGTTTTATGTTCCCAGTTTGACACCATATGCAGGGCAGTCCCGCCCCCAGGGATAGTGCCCGTTTTTGGGCGTGGTTTGCGCAGGCACCAGGCCTCTGGCGTCCCGTGACTCACATGTTGTGCAGTCCTGCTGTATTATCTGAAAAAAATGGACATTATGTACACGCGGCCGCGGTCATAGCACAATGGCAGGACTGAAACCCATCCCCAGCAGGGGGCAAGAAAAGCCCCACAGGGGCAGATACTGACGGCCACTCACTCATGCACTGACCAACCATGATGGGGTGAACGCTTAGAACATAACTGCACACTGGAAAAGAACCAGTTCCCACCAGTATGACGTAGAGCCGCAGCCCCGTACTGGGGAGACTGCTCCAGTGCAAAGACACTGATGAACAACCACTCACATCCGGCTACCACGAGGGGGGTGATGGCTGCTATTACAATCGCACATAGTGGTTACTAAGGACTTGCCCCCTCATGGATAGTCGGGGTGTGAGTGATTGTCAGTCCCTGCCCCATGAGGCACTGGGGATGTTTTTGCGCTTTGCCTATGGCCACCTGTCGGCGCTGACCTCCTCCTGCCGAGGCGTGGGTCACATCTGCGTCAGCGCGGGTCACATCTGCGTCAGCGCGGGTCACATCTGCGTCAGAGATAACGCCAAAACGGACAGAAAGAATAGAGCAGCGCGACAGACGGACCCCAGTGCTGGCGGGCGACGACGGTCATGTGACGCATCCAGGGCCACGGCAGCACCTCCCATACAGACGGACCCCAGTGCTGGCGGGTGGTCATGTGATGGATCCAGGGCCACGGCAGCACCTCCCATACAGACGGACCCCAGTGCTGGCGGGCGACGACGGTCATGTGACGCATCCAGGGCCACGGCAGCACCTCCCATACAGAGGGACCCCAGTGCTGGCGGGCGGTCATGTAATGGATCCAGGGCCACGGCAGCACCTCCCATACAGACGGACCCCAGTGCTGGCGGGTGGTCATGTGATGGATCCATGGCCACGGCAGCACCTCCCATACAGACGGACCCCAGTGCTGGCGGGCGACGACGGTCATGTGACGATCCAGGGCACGGCGCACCTCCTCTACGAGGACCCAGTGTGGGCCGGTCATGTGTGGATCCAGGGCCGGCAGCACCTCCCTAGACGGACCCATGCGGCGGGCACACGGTCATGTGCGCAATCAGGACAGGAGCACTCCAACAGACGGACCCCAGTGCTGGCGGGGTGGTCATGTGATGATCCAGGGCCACGGCAGCACCTCCCATACAGACGGACCCCAGTGCTGGCGGGCGACGACGGTCATGTGACGCATCCAGGGCCACGGCAGCACCTCCCATACAGAGGGACCCCAGTGCTGGCGGGCGGTCATGTAATGGATCCAGGGCCACGGCAGCACCTCCCATACAGACGGACCCCAGTGCTGGCGGGTGGTCTAATGGATCAGGGCCACGGCAGCCCTCTCATGACGGACCCAGTGTGGCGGTGCAGTGAGGATCCATGGCACGGCGCACCTCCCATACAGACGGGACCCCAGTGCTGGCGGGCGACGACGTCATGTGACGCATCCAGGGCCACGGCAGCACCTCCCATACAGAGGGACCCCAGTGCTGGCGGGCGGTCATGTGATGGATCCAGGGCCACGGCAGCACCTCCCATACAGACGGACCCCAGTGCTGGCGGGCGACGACGGTCATGTGACGCATCCAGGGCCACGGCAGCACCTCCCATACAGACGGACCCCAGTGCTGGTGGGCGGTCATGTGATGGATCCAGGGCCACAGCAGCACCTCCCATACAGAGGGACCCCAGTGCTGGCGGGCGGTCATGTGATGGATCCAGGGCCACAGCAGCACCTCCCACACAGAGAGGACTCCAGATGTGTCAGATGCGGAGCTTTCACCCCGAGCGTTTCTTGGTGCGGGGTTTTCTTTTTGCAGGAATTCGCAGCGTTAGTTGTTGTGCATTTAAGAAAAAAAATCAACCAAAAACGCATCAAAGACGCAGAGAGTGAAAGCCCTGACACTGCTCAAATACCGGGCGGCGCCGTTTTAGGATTCAGAATCTGACAAGTAGTTTGTGGAGTAGCCTCAGGACGCGGTGCAATGTAATACACTGTTTCGATTCTAATCCGGAATCGGTCAGAGCTTTCGGTCGGTTTTTGTTTTTTGCCCCGGTAAATGCTGCGGCTCTTGGGTATCATAGAACAGTGCAGCAACCCCCCGCTATCCAGCAGATTATAGAACAGTGCAGCAACCCCCCGCTATCCAGCAGATTATAGAACAGTGCAGCAACCCCCCGCTATCCAGCAGATTATAGAACAGTGCAGTAACCCCCCGCTATCCTGCAGGTTATAGAACAGTGCAGCAACCCCCCCGCTATCCAGCAGATTATAGAACAGTGCAGTAACCCCCCGCTATCCAGCAGATTATAGAACAGTGCAGTAACCCCCCCGCTATCCTGCAGATTATAGACAGTGCAGCAACCCCGTATCCAGCAGTTATAGAACAGTGCAGTAAACCCCCGCTACCCAGCAGATTATGAACAGTGCAGCAACCCCGCTACCCGCAGGTTATAGAACAGTGCAGCAACCCCCCGCTATCCTGCAGATTATAGAACTTTGCAGTAACCGTCCGCTATCCTGCAGTTTATAGAATAGTGCAGCAACCCCCCGCTATCCTGCAGTTTATAGAACAGTGCAGTAACCCCCCGCTATCCTGCAGGTTATAGAACAGTGCAGCAACCCCCCGCTATCCAGCAGATTATAGAACAGTCGCAACCCCCGCTATTCCTGCAGATTATAGAAAGTGCAGAACCCCCGCTATCCTGAAATTATAGAACAGTGCAGTAACCCCCCCGCTATCCTGCAGATTATAGAACAGTGCAGTAACCCCCCCCGCTATCCAGCAGATTATATAACAGTGCAGTAACCCCCCGCTATCCAGCAGATTATAGAACAGTGCAGTAACCCCCCGCTATCTGCAGAGTCTAGAACAGTGCAGCAACCCCCCGCTATCCTGCAGGTTATAGAACAGTGCAGCAACCCCCCGCTATCCAGCAGATTATAGAACAGTGCAGAAACCCCCGCTATCCTGCAGATTATAGAACAGTGCAGTAACCCCCCGCTATCCTGCAGATTATAGAACAGTGCAGCAACCCCCCGCTATCCAGAGTTTTATAGAACAGTGCAGTAACCCCCGCTATCTGCGATTATAGAACAGTGCAGCAACCCCCCGCTATCCAGCAGTATTATAGAACAGTGCAGCACACCCCCTCTCTCCTGCAGTTTATAGAACAGTGCAGCAACCCCCGCTTCCTGCAGGAATTATATGAACAGTGCAGTAACCCCCGCTATCCTGCAGATTATAGAACAGTGCAGTAACCCCGCTATCCGCAGATTATAGAACAGTGCAGAACCCCCGCTATCCAGCAGTTTATAGAACAGTGCAGTAACCCCCCGCTATCCAGCAGATTATAGAACAGTGCAGTAACCCCGCTTCCAGCAGATTATAGAATAGTGCAGTAACCCCAGCTATCCAGCAGATTATAGAACAGTGCAGTAACCCCCCGCTATCCAGCAGATTATAGAACAGTGCAGCAACCCCCCGCTATCCTGCAGCTTATAGAACAGTGCAGCAACCCCCCGCTATCCAGCAGAGTATAGAACAGTGCAGCAAACCCCAGCTATCCTGAATTTTATAGAACAGTGCAGCAACCCCCCGCTATCCAGCAGATTATAGAACAGTGCAGCAACCCCCCGCTATCCTGCATCTTATAGCACAGTGCAGCAACCCCCGCTATCCTGCAGATTATAGAACAGTGCAGTAACCCCCCGCTATCCTGCAGATTATAGAACAGTGCAGCAAAACCCAGCTATCTTGCAGATTATAGAACAGTGCAGCAACCCCCCGCTATCCAGCAGATTATAGAACAGTGCAGCAACCCCCCGCTATCCAGCAGATTATAGAACAGTGCAGCAACCCCCCGCTATCCTGCAGATTATAGAACAGTGCAGTCACCCCCGGCTATCCAGCAGATTATAGAACAGTGCAGTAACCCCCCGCTATCCTGCAGGTTATAGAACAGTGCAGCAACCCCCCGCTATCCAGCAGATTATAGAACAGTGCAGCAACCCCCCGCTATCCAGCAGATTATAGAACAGTGCAGTAACCCCCCGCTATCCAGCAGATTATAGAACAGTGCAGTAACCCCCCGCTATCCTGCAGATTATAGAACAGTGCAGTAACCCCCCGCTATCCTGCAGATTATAGAACAGTGCAGTAACCCCCCGCTATCCAGCAGATTATAGAACAGTGCAGCAACCCCCCGCTATCCAGCAGATTATAGAACAGTGCAGTAACCCCGCTCTATCCGGCGGATTATAGAACAGTGCAGTAACCCCCCGCTATCCAGCAGATTATAGAACAGTGCAGTAACCCCCCGCTATCTTGCAGTTTTTATAACAGTGCAGCTACCCCCCCGCCATCCAGCATTATTTATGACAGGGCATGAACCCCCCCGCTATCCTGCAGATTA
Organism: Phyllomedusa bahiana; assembly: GCA_025379985.1. Classification (NCBI taxonomy): domain Eukaryota; kingdom Metazoa; phylum Chordata; class Amphibia; order Anura; family Hylidae; genus Phyllomedusa; species Phyllomedusa bahiana. The sequence continues at coordinate 92,424 of JAODAL010005788.1, read as the reverse complement.
TAGAACAGTGCAGCAACCCCCCGCTATCCTGCAGATTATAGTATAGTGCAGAACCCCCCGCTATCCAGCAGATTATAGAACAGTGCAGCAACCCCCGCTTTCCAGCAGATTATTGAACAGTGCTGCAACCCCCGCTATCCTGCAGATTATAGAACAGTGCAGCAACCCCCCGCTATCCGGCAGATTAAAGAACATTGCATCAACCCCCCGCTATCCACTAGTTTATTGAACAGTGCAGCTACCCCCCCGCTATCCAGCAGATTATAGAACAGTGCAGCAACCCCCCGCTATCCTGCAGATTATAGAACAGTGCAGCAACCCCCCGCTATCCAGCAGATTATAGAACAGTGCAGCAACCCCCCGCTATCCTGCAGATTATAGAACAGTGCAGCAACCCCCCGCTATCCCCCCCCCCCCCCCCCCCCCCCCCCCCCCCCCCCCCCCCCCCCCCCCCCCCCCCCCCCCCCCCCCCCCCCCCCCCCCCCCCCCCCCCCCCCCCCCCCCCCCCCCCCCCCCCCCCCCCCCCCCCCCCCCCCCCCCCCCCCCCCCCCCCCCCCCCCCCCCCCAGCAGTACCCATAAGAACAGTGCATTTAAACCACCCCTACCCCCGAAATAGCAAAATGCAGTCCCCCCCCTACCATAAATAAGGAAAACCCCCCCGCTATCCTGCAGGTTATAAAACGTGCAGCAACCCCCCATCCTGCAGATTATAGAACAGTGCAGTAACACCACGCTATCCAGCAGATTATAGAACAGTGCGAACCCCCCGCATCCAGCAGATTATAGAAAGTGCAGTAACCCCCCCTATCCAGCAGATTATAGAAAGTGCAGAAACCCCCCGCTATCCAGCAGATTATAGAACAGTGCAGAAACCCCCCGCTATCCAGCAGATTATTGAAAAGTGCAGTAACCGACCGCTATCCAGCAGATTATAGAACAGTGCAGTAACCCCCCGCTATCCGCAGATTATAGAACAGTGCAGTAACCCCCCGCTATCCATTTATAGAAAGTGGAACCCCCCACCCGTTATTGCAGATTTTTAAACCCACACCCCGTTATAACAGATTACCCCCGGACCAAAAAACCCGGTACCCCCCGTTATAAAATACAGTCAGTAACCCCCGCTATTAGAATTGAAACGCGCAACCCCCCCATTAGATTATGCAGCAGCAACCCCCCTCATCCAGATTATAGAACAGTGGATAACCCGCTATCCAGCAGATTATAGAACAGTGCAGTAACCCCCCGCTATTCTGAAATTTAGAACAGTGCAGCAACCCCCCGCTATCCTGGGGTTTAGAACAGTGCAGAAACCCCCCTATCCAGCAGATTATAGAATGGCGTAACCCCCCGCTATCCTGAGGTTATAAAACATGCATTAACCCCCCGCTACCCTGCAGATTAAAAAACAGGCATAACCCCCCGCTATCCGCAGATTATAAACAGGCAGAAACCCCCCCGCACCTGCAGATTTAGAACGGGTGCGAACCCCCCCGCTACCCACAGATTAAAAAAAACAGGGCAGCAAACCCAGCTATCTTCAGATTTAGAACAGTGCGAAACCCCCCCGCTATCCAGCATTTTATAAAAAAGTGCAGAAAACCCCCCGCTATCCAGAATTATGAACAGGCAAAACCCCCCCGATCCTGCAGTTTATAAAAAAATGCAAAACCCCCCCGCTATCCTGCAATTATAAAACAGTGCAGCAACCCCCTATCCTGCAGATTAGAACAGTGCGAAACCCCCGCATCTGCAGATTAAAAAACAGTGCGAACCCCCGCTACCCTGCAGATATAGACAGTGCAGCAACCCCCGCACCAGCAGATTATAGAACGGGCACAACCCCCGCTATCCTGCAGATTATAAACGTGCACAACCCCCCCTACCCGCGATTAAAAAAGGGTCAGTAACCCCCGCTATCCAGCAGATTATAGAACAGTGCAGTAACCCCCCCGTATCCTGCAGATTATAAACAGGCAGCAACCCCCCGTACCTGCAGATTATGAACATGCAGAAACCCCCCCGTTCCTGCAGGTTATAGAAATGCAAAACCCCCCCGCTACCCTCAGATTATAGAACATGGTAACCCCCCGTATCCGAGATTATAGAAATGCAAAACCCCCCCGCTACCCCCAAGATTAAGAACATGAGTAACCCCCCGCTACCCACAATTATGAACAGTCAGTACCCCCCGTTTCCCTGCAGATTATAGAACATGTTTTACGTTTTTTTTTGTTGGATTTAGACTACAGCTCAGATTTTCTGTTGAAGTCTATGGGAGGGTTGACGGTCGGTTTTCACACACTTTAAAAAATCAAAAACCTTCTTAAAAAGGACGCCCGGTGGAAACAGGGTGGAATCAGTGCAGAATCCTCACATCCCCCCGTAAGGATCTGATGCTGATCTTCAGCCTCTTATGTCCCATAATATGAGGGGAGGATTCAGCGCTGAAGCCGCCCGATTGACATGACAATTCTTTTTAGCCGAAAAGAAAAACCGGGGCCCGGGGCCAACAGAATTCGAAAAAATCCCACAATCGGAAATCCCCAGCCCGTTCTTTATGCTGCCTGGCACACAGGGCCCCTCGGATTTTAATTGGATTCAAGATGCACAGGGCGAGACGTATGATTTTGGGCATTTTAACGAAATTTTTATGTCATTATAAAGCCAGAAGCGACATTCAGGGTCAGGTGACCCCCTTGTAAAAGGGTTTTCCGTCCCCGCAGTAAAGGCCGGGATTTGCCGGGCTGAAAACTATAAATTTCAGCTCCGTATGGGTTTAGTTTACTTCTCCAGCCTCCCCCGAAATCAGGCGCATTACAAATGCCGGGAGCCCCTAATGTGCCAAAGTGAAAATGGGGTGATGTAAAAATATGCGAGTGGGGGGAGCGATGATGTCCGGCTGAACACGCCGACTTCTGCCGCACCCTGTCAACATGTCGCCCCAAATCCCCCAAAAATTGACCAAAAAACCCGTTTGTGGATAAGTCTAAGGCCCATGTACAAGGTAAAATTTTTCACGCTTTTGCGTGTATTTGCACTCTAAAAGGGGGAGTCGCCGAAATTACGGTAATCCAGTTTCTAGAGAACTATGGGTTACGCATCCCTCCCCGATGTATTTACCGTGGAGATAAGTGACATGTCAATTTCATGCGGCGAATACGTGCCACGAGTAATGAATGTCAATGGGGTCAGTGGGCTGCTGCCCCCCCCCCCCCACTCTGCGGTAGTACGTGCGTATCAGCGCGACTCCCAAACACCCGGCATATTTCAGCACATACTTTACACCCTGCAATCACGCCATGTGAACATAGCCTAACAATGTCTCAGCCTTGGCTCCAGCACAAGAGCGAAAGGGCCGGGTCCACACGGTGTATTTCAGCGCGTACGGCGATCGCTTCTGTGCTGATATTACGCGCCTGCAAGCACTTAACTTCAAAGGGAACACGGCGCACAATGGCCGAGCTGCCTCCTCTACTTTACTACCTGACGGCGCGGATACACCGGAGAGAAAGGACGTCAAATCTTCTCAGGCGCGCACTAAAAGAGGAGCGTGAGATGTGGCCTGTGCCAGCGTGCTTTTACATTCTGCTCTATGAGGTGTACATTGTTTGGGGAGTATTTCTGCAAAATTACACCCAAAATACATGCAAGTCCCTTGTCCCGCCATGAGAACCTCTCCTCAGTGTTTAGCTCAAAGAGGATCATCTGCACTGATACACGGTAACAAGCTCTCAGCTGTGTAAGTAAGACTGAGGCCTGGTTCACCTACACATCGCAAGTTCCGCTAAGAATTACGGAAGAAATAACGCAGCCCCCTGCTCTTAATGATGAGCACCGCAGCGGACACCCAATGGACCCACTGTAACCGATAGGGTCTGTCCCCACGGCAAGGGTTTGCGGCCGGTTCTTCAGAAGGTTTGTGGTTTTGCTGACCATCTGTAAAAATGGCTGCAAACAAACACACCGGGGCTCCATGGAAAACAAGTGCAGAAGTCCCCACTGTCCCCACTGCATGGGTTTTCCGGCCGAAAAACACTGTGCATGCACATTCTTCTGTCCGGTTTTCAGACGGAATATGAGCATGTGAATGGGTAGAAGGAGGGCTCATGCGGAGAAAAGGCCTATCCCCCCCCCCCCTCCCTGTGGGGACGGCACTAAAACCGGACAAATACAGGACAGATAAACCAACCGGTATTTGTCCTCTGCCGTGGGGATGAGCCCGTAGGGTCCATTGGGCGCTGTGGGTGTCCGTAGTGAAACCGACCCCCTGGCTTCTGTTCTCTCCTCGGCACCGGCGGATCCAAACATCCCGAACAGACCCTCCAACCCAGACGTGAACCGAGCCGGAGTCTGAGAAGGTTCTCATCAATTCATTGACACAGAAGCCTCAAGAAGGCAAAGAACGGAGACCTGCAGGGTAGTATCCGAATGCAGACAGAGCCAGCACTGCACTGGCCCTTTAAGGAGCTGCTGCTCTGAAGCCATTGCTGGTGTATTCTCTCTATACCTGCCCTGTGTATAGGAACCTCTCCATTGTATGTGTCACCCCTGCACCTGAGCACACACCCTGGCCGGCCGGACAAACCCCTCACAGCCCCTGCTCAGCTCTTATCAGCGCTTTGTCTCCAGTGATTGATCTGATCGGACAATCTCTGGGGTCATCCAATATGTCTGTGGGAGAGATAAGGCACATCCCCGAGAGAGCGGCCACCAGGAGCCGCGCGGAGGGGCCCGACCGCAGCAAAGTGCCCGTTACAGTTTTGCAAGAGAGATTTTGCAAAATGAGCGAATATTGTAACCACAGGAGGATGAAACGTCCTCGACACCTCATCCCTGACTGGAAGACGTTGTGCAAGCGGTGACCGCGCGGTGCAAGGCGGCCGCCAACAGAGCCCGAGCGAGGGCCCCCTGGAACGTGCCGAACCACGCCCTTAAAAACCCCCTCGTAAACAAAGCCACCGCCGCCCAATTACAGGGGAGGACTCAAACTGTATTGTATGGTATACATGATGAGTCAAACAGCAATATGTGACTGATTTCCTGTATTATCCCCGGTGCGCTCAAAATTTCTCTGGACCGGTACATCTTATTACCCTTAGACCTGGTTCACTTATTTTTGGTTCCCCCTTTTCTGGTACAGTCATGTAAAACATTACTTACCCTGTACTGACCGAGTTACATCCTTATTATCCCCCGACTCATCACTTTTTGCGGGTCAGTCACGTCAACATTATTATCTGTACTGATCCGAGTTACTCCGTATTACCTCCAGAGCTCGTCACATTCTGCTGGTGCAGTCCGTACATACATTATTACCGACTGTCCGGGAGTTACATCCTGTATTATACTCCAGAGCTGCATCACTTTTCTGCGGGCAGTCACGTACAACTTTATTTTCCTGTACTGACCGGGTTTACTCCTGTTTTATCCTCCAAGCGCACTCACTATTTCGGGGTGCATACGTACATACATTATTTATCTGTATTATCTTCCAGGCTGCGCTCACTATTCTGCTGGTGAGTCCTATAATACATTACTTACCCTGTACGATGCTGAGTTACCCCTGTTTATACTCCAAGCTGCGCTCATTTTTGGGGTGCAGTCATGTACATAATTATACCCTGTATGATACTGGTTACTCCTTAATCTCGAGCTAAAACCCCTTTCTGCTGGTGCATCACTTGACATACATTACTTATCTGTTGATACTGCGTTCACCCTGTATTATACCCCGAGCTGCCCCACTTTTTTGGGGTTTTCAGTTACTTACCCTTATGTACGGGTTTTCATCCTGTATTATACTCCAAGCTGACCCACTTTTTTCCTGGTGCAGTCACTGGTACATCTTTACTTATCCTTACGATACTGCGTTACATCCTGTATTATCTCCAGAGTGCACTCACTATTTCTGGTGCAGCCTGTGTACATACTTTCTTACCCTTCTGTACTGCTTAATCCTGTATTATACCCCAGAGCTGGTCATTTTGCTGGTGCATTTTACAAAACCTGTACAAAACTGCGTTAAATCCTGTATTATACCCCAGAGCTGCACTCATATTGCGGGTGCGTACTGTGTAATCATTACTTTCTGTATAAACGCGTTACATTGTATTTTACCCAGAGCTGTCTCACTATTCTCGGTGCAGTATTACTGTATGATCTGAGTTACCTCCTGTTTTTCCTCCAAGCTGACTCATTTCGCTGGTGCAGTCACTGTACTACTTACTTTCCTGTATGATCCTGAGTTCCCCTGTATTACCCTCCAGATGCGTCATATTTGCTGGTGCGTCACTGTACATACATTACTATCCTGTACTACCCTGAGTTACCTCCTTATTATCCCCCAGACTGCACTCACTATTCTGCGGTGCAGTCACGTACTACATTACTTTTCTGTACTGATCCTGGTTACACCCTGTTTTTCCCTCCAGAGTGCACTCATATTCTGTGGTGCAGTCACTGTCATAAATTACTTATCTATCTGACCCGGGTTTAATCCTGAAAAATACTCCACAGCTGCGCTATATTCTGGGGTGCATCACTGGTACATACATTACAATCCTATACGTTTCCTGAGTTACATCCGTATTACCTCAGAGCGCACTCACTATTTGCGGGTCTCACGTCATACTTACTTTCAGTATGACCCTGAGTTACATCCTGTTTTTTCCCCCAACTCCCTCACTATTTGCTGGTGCAATCACGTGTACATACATTACTTACCCTGTTGACCTGATTCCCCTGTATTATATTCCGAGGCCCTCACTATTTGCGGGTGCAGTCACGTACATACTTATTTCCTGTACTGATCCTGAGTTACCCCTTATTTCCTCCAAGCTAACTCCTATTCTGCTGTCAGTATGTCATACATTACTTACCCTGTATGATCCGGAGTTCATCCTGTATTATCCTCCAAGCTGCGTATATTCTGTGGTGCATCATGACATACTTACTTATCCTATAAAATCCGATTAATCCTGTATTATCCCAAGCTGCGCTCACTTTCTGCTGGTGCATCACTGTCATACATTACTTATCCTGTTGATCCATTACATCCTGTATTATCCTCCAGAGCCGCTCACATTCTGCGGGTGCAGTCACTGTACATACATTACTTATCCTGTATTATCCTCCAGAGCTGCGCTCACTATTCTATTGCATCTTATTGGATAGCCTGTGGATAGCCGCCCCCAGCAGTTTAGCTGGTATAATTTGGGGGCAGTGCGGTTCTCAGATTTCGTCTCTCTTAGGGGGGGGCGTGCTCACCCGGGGGTGCCACCTATCAGCCCCAAATTTCTCACACAGGAATTTGCCAAATTTTTTCAGCGACAATAATAATAACAAATCTTAGAAGTAACAAAACATCCAAAGCCACGTGGTCCCGAGAGCCCCAGATGAGGTCAGTGCTCCAGGCTCCACCACAAGAGGCCGGACAAAGATGGAAGGAGACACCGGACATCCAGGAGGAACATCTGAAGGATCATCTCCCATCGGTGACAACCCCGGAGGGTCCACTGGACAAAGGGGTCGAGTAAAGACCAAGGCAGGTCCCTGTGAGGGGCCCACACCCCATCCCCTACATCAAAAGGGCGGTACCGTGAGGAGCCTAACCTCACCCCCAGCATCAAGGACAGGTCACCTGTGAGGAGCCTACACCTCATCCCCAGCTCATCAAGGACAGGTCACCTGTGAGGGGCCTACACCTCATCCACAGCATCGACAGGTCACCTGTGAGGGGCCTACACCTCATCCACAACATCAAGGACAGGTCACCTGTGAGGAGCCTACACCACATCCACAGCCAAAAGGTCCCTGTGGGGGCCTACCCTCATCCCTACATCAAGGGAAAGGGCACCTGTGAGGGGCCTACACCTCAACCATAGCATCAAGGACAGGTCACCTGTGAGGAGCCTACACCTCATCCACAGCATCAAGGACAGGTCACCTGTGAGGGGCCTACACCTCATCCACAGCATCAAGGACAGGTCACCTGTGAGGAGCCTACACCTCACCCACAGCATGCAGGTCACCCGTGAGGGCCCACACCCATCCACAAATCAAGGGCGGGCACCCGTGAGGGGCCAACCCTCATCCACAGCACAAGGAAGGGCACCTGTGAGGGGCCTAACTCATCCACAGCATCGACAGGTCCCCGTGAGGGGCCTCACCCCATCCACGCAAAGGACAGGTCACCCGTGAGGACCTACACTATCCACAACATCAAGGACAGGTCACCTGTGAGGGGCCTACACCTCATCCACAACATCAAGGAGAGGTCCCTGTGAGGACCACACTCATCCCAAGAATCAAGGACAGGTCCCCTTTGGGGGGCTACCCCTCACCACAGTCAAGGAAGGTCACCTGTGGGGGGCCCTACACTCACCCAAAAATCAAGGAAGGTCACCTTGAGGGCCTACCCCTCACCAAGCTCAAGGAAGGACCTGTGGGGGGCCCTACACCTCATCCAAATCAAGGAAGGTCCCCGTGAGGACCTACATCATCCAACTCAAGGCAGGTCACCTGTGGGGCTAAAATCATCCACACATAAAGGACAGGCCCCTGTGGGGGCCCTACACCTCATCAAAGCATAAGGAAGGTCATGTGAGGGCCTACACCTCTCCACACATAAAGGACAGGTCCCTGTGGGGAGCCTCACCTCATCCAACATCAAAAAGGCACTGGGGGGCCCCTACACCTATCTGCAACATCAAGGAAGGTCACCGGGTGAGGGGCCTAACCTCATCCTAGCACAAAAAAGGGTCACCTGTGAGGGCCTAACCTCCCACGGGTTCGGGAAGGTCACCTGTGGGGGGGCCCTACACCCACCAACATAAAGGACAGGTCACCTGTGAGGGGCCTACACCTCATCCACAGCATCAAGGACAGGTCACCTGTGAGGGGCCTACACCTCATCCACAGCATCAAGGACAGGTCACCTGTGAGGGGCCTACACCTCATCCACAGCATCAAGGACAGGTCACCTGTGAGGGGCCTACACCTCATCCATAGCATCAAGGACAGGTCACCTGTGAGGGGCCTACACCTCATCCATAGCATCAAGGACACGGCACCTGTGAGTAGCCTACACCTCATCCACAGCATCAAGCACAGGTCACCTGTGATTGGTCCACACCTGGTTGTGGTTTTGATGCACCCGCAGCCATTTAGTAGAGTTGTAAATGCTACATTCATCCTCACAACCAATGTATTTTCTTGTTTATAGGGTTGTTCCTGCTCTTTGATGGCATTTCAATAGGATGCACCATCAAAGTCTTGCAGGTGCCTCCACCTCTGGGCCCCGTACCTAACCCGGGATCAGGCCCCTGACAGTATCGGCTCAGGACGGAGATCTGGCCTGTGCACGACTCTCCATTCTGTTCTATGGGACTTATAACAACAACCAACCCTTCCACTTCCCTGAAGAGCTCTATTCGGAGTCTACACTATTGGGGGCGGACACAGAGGAGGGATCTGCACCTCTTGCTCTCAATGAGAGGGAACCTGGATAATACACCTAGCTTCATCTCCCCTTTCATATTCAGGGTGAGTCGCCTCCATCCAAGGTCCACAGCTGCTTCATCTTCACTCGCTTTGAAATGCTAATGGTCCATGTATGAGGGCTGACAAGCTATGAGCCCAGATAATTGCCACCACTATCTGCTCAGGTAACATCCTGTTTGATCACAGTTATGCAGGCAACAAAACAAAAGATCCGAGAAGTGCGGCTGTCACCCCTCCGTGTAGTCACAGACAGTCTGGGGGGAGATAGGAGAAGTGCGGCTGTCACCCCTCCGTGTAGTCACCGACAGTCTGGGGGAGATAGGAGAAGTGCGGCTGTCCCCTCCGGTAGTCACAGCCTGGGGGGAGATAGGAGAAGTGCGCTGTCACCCCTCCGTGGAAATCACAGACAGTCTGGGGGGAGATAGGAGAAGTGCGGCTGTCACCCCCCCGTGTAGTCACAGACAGTCTGGGGGAGATAGGGGAAGTGCGGCTGTCACCCCCCCGTGAAATCACAGGGCAGTCCCGGGGGGGAGATAGGAGAAGTGGGCTGTCACCCCTCCGTGTAGTCACAGACAGTCTGGAGAGAGATAGGAGAAGTGCGTCTGTCACCCCTCCCTGTAGTCCCCAGACAGTCTGGGGGGGATAGGAGGAGTGCGGCTGTCACCCCTCCGTTAGTCACAGACAACCCTGGGGGAGATAGGAGAAGTGCGGCTGTCACCCCTCCGTGTAGCACAGACTGTCTGGGGGGAATAGGAGAAGTGCGGCTGTCACCCCCGTGTAGTCACAGACAGTCTGGGGGGTGATAGAAGAAGTGCGGCTGTCACCCCTCCGTGTAGTCAAGACAGTCTGGGGGGATTAGGAGAAGTGCGTCTGTCACCCTCCGTGTAATCACAGACAGTATGGGGGGGAGATAGGAGAAGTGCGGTTGTCACCCCTCCGTGTAGTCACAGGTAGTCTGGGGGGATAGGAGAAATGCGGCTTCCCCTCCGTGTAGTCACAGACAGTCTAGGGGGAGATAGGAGAAGTGCGGCTGTCCACTCCCCCCCTGTAGTCACAGACAGTCTGGGGGGAGATAGGAGAAATGCGGCTGTCACCCCTAGGTGTAGTCACAGACAGTCTGGGGGAGATAGGAGAAGTGCGGCTGTCACCCCTCCGTGTAGTCAAAACACAGTCTGGGGGAAGATAGGAGAAGTGCGGCTGTCACCCCTCCGTGTAGTCACAGACATCTGGGGGAGATAGGAGAAGTGCGGCTGTCACCCTCCGTGTAGCACAGACAGTCTGGGGGGAGATAGGAGAAGTGCGGCTGTCACCCCTCCGTGTAGTCACAGAAGCTGGGGGGAGATAGAAGAAGTGCGGCTGTCACCCCTCCGTTGAGTCACAGACAGTCTGGGGGAGATAGGAGAAAGTGCGGCTGTCACCCCTCCGTGTAGTCACAGACAGTCATGGGGGGAATAGGAGAAGTGCGGCTGTCACCCTCCTGTAGTCACAGACAGTCTGGGGGAGATAGGAGAAGTGGGCTGTCACCCTCCGTGTAGTCACAGACAGAGGGGAGATAGGAGAAGTGCGCTGTCACCCTCCGTGTAGTCACAGACAGTCTGGGGGAGATAGGAGAAGTGCGCTGTCACCCCTCCGTGTAGTCACAGACAGTCTGGGGGAATAGGAGAATGCGGCTGTCACCCTACCGTGTAGTCACAGACAGTCTGGGGGGAAAATAGGAGAAGTGCGGCTGTCACCCTCCGTGTAGTCACGACAAGTGGGGGAGATAGGAGAAGTGCGGCTGTCACCCCTCCGTGTAGTCACAGACAGTCTGGGGGGAGATAGGAGAAGTGCGGCTGTCACCCCTCCGTGTAGTCACAGACAGTCGGGGGCAAATAGAAGAAGTGCGGCTGTCCCCCTCCGAAAGTAACGACAGTCTGGGGGGAGATAGAGAATGCGGCTGTCACCCTCCGTGTAGTCACAACAGTTGGGGAGATAGGAGAAGTGCGGCTGTCACCCTCCGTGTAGTCACAGACAGTCTGGGGGAGATAGGAGAAAGTGCGGCTGTCACCCCTCCGTGTAGTCACAGACAGTCGGGGGGAGATAGGAGAAGTGCGGCTGTCACCCCGCCGTGTAGTCACAGACAGTCTGGGGGGGGAGGTAGGAAAAGTGCGGCTGTCACCCCTCCGTGTAGTCACAGACAGACAGGGGGAGATAGGAGAAGTGCGACTGTCACCCCTCCGTGTTTTCCAAAGTGTCACAGACGTCTGGGGGAAGATAGGAGAAGTGCGGCTGTCACCCCTCCGTGTAGTTCACAGACAGTCTGGGGGAGATAGGAGAGTGCGGCTGTCACCCCTCCGTGTAGTCACAGACAGTCTGGGGGGGGGGAGATAGGAGAAGTGCGGCTGTCACCCCTCCTTGTAGTCACAGACAATCTGGGGGGAGATAGGAGAAGTGCGGCTGTCACCCCTCCGTGTAGTCACAGACAGTCTGGGGGAGATAGACGAAGTGCGGCTGTCACCCTCCGTGTAGTCACAGACAGTCTGGGGGAGAGATAGAGAAGTGCGGCTGTCACCCTCCGTGTAGTCACAGACAGTCTGGGGGGAGGATAGGAAGTTGCGGCTGTCACCCTCCGTGTAGTCACAGACAGTCTGGGGGGAGATAGAGAGAAGTGCGGCTGTCACCCTCCGTGTAGTCACAGACAGTCTGGGGGAGATAGGAAGAAGTGCGGCTGTCACCCCTCCGTGTAGTCACAGCCAGTCTGGGGGGATAGGAGAAGTGCGGCTGTCACCCCTCCGTGTAGTCACAGACAGTCTGGGGGGATAGGAGAAGTGCGGCTGTCACCCCTCCGTGTTGTCAGTGACTGTCTGGGGGGAGTTTTGAGAAGTGCGGCTGTCACCCCTCCGTGTAGTCACAGACAGTCTGGGGGGAGAGGAGAAGGAGAGTGCGGCTGTCACCCCTCGTGTAGTCACAGACAGGGGGCGAGATAGGAGAAGTGCGGCTGTCACCCCTCCGTGTTAGTCACTGACATTTGGGGGGAGATAGGAGAAGTGCGGCTGTCACCCCTCCGTGTAGTCACAGACAGTCTGGGGGGGAGATAGGAGAAGTGCGGCTGACCACCCTCCATGTAGTCACAGACAGTCTGGGGGGAGATAGGAGAAGTGCGGCTGTCACACCTCCCTGTAGTCACAGACAGTCTGGGGTGGAGATAGGAGAAGTGCGGCTGTCACCCCTCCTTGAAGTCACAGACAGTCTGGGGGGGGGAGATAGGAGAAGTGCGGCTGTCACCCCTCCGTGTAGTCACTGACAGTCTGGGGGGAGATAAGAGAAGTGTGGCTGTCACCCTCCGTGTAGTCACAGACAGTCTGAGGGAGAGATAGAAGTGCGGCTGTCACCCCTCCGTGTAGTCACAGACAGTCTGGGGGAGATAGGAGAAGTGCGGCTGTCACCCCTCCGTGTAGTCACAGACAGCGGGGAGATAGGAGAGTGCGGCTGTCACCCCCCGTGTTGTCACAGACAGTCTGGGGGGGTGATAGGAGAAGTGCGGCTGTCACCCCTCCGTGTAGTCACAGACAGTCTGGGGCAGATAGGAGAAGTGCGGGCTGTCACCCCTCCGTGTAGTCACAGACAGTCTGGGGGAGATAGAAGAAGTGCGGTTTGTCACCCCTCCGTGTAGTCACAGACAGTCTGGGGGAGATAGAGAAGTGCGGCTGTCACCCCTCCGTGTAGTCCAGACAGTCTGGGGCAGATAAGAGACGTGCGGCTGTCACCCCCTCGTGTAGTCACAGACAGTCTGGGGGGAGATAGAAGTGCGGATGTCACCCCTTCGTGTAGTCACAGACAGTCTGGGGGGAGATAAGAGAAGTGCGGCTGTCACCCCTCCGTGTAGTCACAGAGAGTCTGGGGGGAGATGTGAGGAGTGGGGGTGTCACCCCACCGTTTAGTGACAGAGAGTCGGGGGGGGGGGGGGAGATAGGAGAAGGGCGGCAGGAAACCCTCCGGGTAGTCACAGACAGTCTGGGGAGAGATAGAAGTGCGGCTGTCACCCCTCCGTGTAGTCACAGATAGTCTGGGGGGAGATAGGAGAAGTGCGGTTGTCACCCCTCCGTGTAGTCACAGTTAGTCTGGGGGGATAGGAGAAGTGCGGCTGTCACCCCGGAGGGTAGTCACAGACAGAGTTGGGGGGGGGATAGGAGAAGTGCGGCTGTCACCCCTCCGTGTAGTCACAGACAGTCTGGAGGAGATAGGAGAAGTGCGGCTGTCACCTCTACGTGTAGTCACAGACAGTCTGGGGGGGAGGTAGGAGAAGTGCGGCTGTCACCCCTCCGTGTAGTCACAGACAGTCTGGGGCAGATAGGAGAAGTGCGGCTGTCACCCCTCCGTGTAGTCACAGACAGTCTGGGGGAGATAGGAGAAGTGCGGCTGTCACCCCTCCGTGTAGTCACAGACAGTCTGGGGGAGATAGGAGAAGTGCGGCTGTCACCCTCCGTGTAGTCACAGACAGTCTGGGGGAGATAGGAGAAGTGCGGCTGTCACCCCTCCGTGTAGTCACAGACAGTCTGGGGGGAGATAGAGAAGTGCGGTTTGTCACCCCTCCGTGTAGTCACAGACAGTGGGGGGAGATAGGAGAAGTGCGGCTGTCACCCCTCCGTGTAGTCACAGACAGTCTGGGGGGAGATAGGAGAAGTGCGGCTGTCACCCCTCCGTGTAGTCACAGACAGTCTGGGGGGCAGATAGGAGAAGTGCGGCTGTCACCCCTCCGTGTAGTCACAGACAGTCTGGGGGGAGATAGGAGAAGTGCGGCTGTCACCCCTCCGTGTAGTCACAGACAGTCGGGGGGGGGAGATAGGAGAAGTGCGGCTGTCACCCCTCCGTGTAGCCCCAGACAGTCTGGGGGGGGAGATAGGAGAAGTGCGGCTGTCACCCCTCCGTGTAGTCACAGACAGTCTGGGGGGAGATAGGAGAAGTGCGGCTGTCACCCCTCCGTGTAGTCACAGACAGTCTGGGGGGAGATAGGAGAAGTGCGGCTGTCACCCCTCCGTGTAGTCACAGACAGTCTGGGGAGGGGAGATAGGAGAAGTGCGGCTGTCACCCCTCCGTGTTGTCACTGACAGTCTGGGGTGATAGGAGAAGTGCGGCTGTCACCCCTCCGTGTAGTCACAGACAGTCTCTGGAGAGATAGAAGTGCGGCGGTCACCCCTCCGTGTAGTCACAGACAGTCTGGGGGAGATAGGTGAAGTGCGGCTGTCACCCCTCCGTGTAGTCACAGACAGTCTGGGGGGAGATAAGAGAAGTGCGGCTGTCACCCCTCCGTTTTACGTCACAGCCCAGTCTGGGGGGAGATAGGAGAAGTGCGGCTGTCACCCCTCCGTTTTGTCACAGACAGTCTGGGGAGATAGGAGAAGTGCGGCTGTCACCCCTCCGTGTAGTCACAGACAGGGGGGAGATAGGAGAAGTGCGGCTGTCACCCCTCCGTGTAGTCACAGACAGTCTGGGGGAGATAGGCGAAGTGCGGCTGTCACCCTCCGTTTAGTCACAGACAGTCTGGGGGGGGAGATAGGAGAAGTGCGGCTGTCACCCCTCCGTGTAGTCACAGACAGTCTGGGGGGAGATAGGAGAAGTGCGGCTGTCACCCCTCCGTGTAGTCACAGACAGTCTGAGGCAGATAGGATAAGTGCGGCTGTCACCCTCCGTGTAGTCACAGACAGTCTGGGGGAGATAGGAGAAGTGCGGCTGTCACCCCTCCGTGTTAGTCACAGACAGTCTGGGGGGAGATAGGAGAAGTGCGGTTTGTCACCCTCTCGTGTAGTCACAGACAGTCTGGGGGGAGATGAAAAGGAGAAGTGCGGCTGTCACCCCTCCGTGTAGTCACAGACAGTCTGGGGGGGAGATAGGAGAAGTGCGGCTGTCACCCCTCCGTGTAGTCACAGACAGTCCGGGGGGGATAGGAGAAGTGCGGCTGTCACCCCTCCGTGTAGTCACAGACAGTCTGGGGGGAGATAGGAGAAGTGCGGCTGTCACCCCTCCGTGTAGTCACAGACAGTCTGGGGGGAGATAGGAGAAGTGCGGCTGTCACCCCTCCGTGTAGTCACAGACAGTCTGGGGGGAGATAGGAGAAGTGCGGCTGTCACCCCTCCGTGTAGTCACAGACAGTCTGGGGCAGATAGGAGAAGTGTGGCTGTCACCCCTCCGTGTAGTCACAGACAGTCTGGGGGGAGATATGAGAAGAGCGGCTGTCACCCCTCCGTGGAGTCAAAGCCAGTCTGGGGGGATATAGTAGTGCGGCTGTTACCCCTCCGTGTAGTCACAGACAGTCTGGGGGGGATATAGAAGTGCGGCTGTCACCCCTCCGTGTAGTCACAGACAGAGTGGGGCAGATAGGAGAAGTGCGGCTGTCACCCCTCCGTGTAGTCACAGACAGTCTGGGGGAGATAGGAGAAGTGCGGCTGTCACCCCTCCGTGTAGTCACAGACAGTCTGGGGGAGATAGGAGAAAGTGCGCGTGCTGTCACCCTCCGTGTAGTCACAGACAGTCTGGGGGAGATAGAGAAGTGCGGCTGTCACCCCTCCGTGTAGTCACAGACAGTCTGGGGGAGATAGGAGAAGTGCGGCTGTCACCCTCCGTGTAGCCACAGACAGTCTGGGGGGAGATAGGAGAAGTGCGGCTGTCACCCCTCCGTGTAGTCACAGACAGTCTGGGGGGAAGATAGGAGAAGTGCGGCTGTCACCCCTACGTGTAGTCACAGACAGTCTGGGGGGAGATAGGAGAAGTGCGGCTGTCACCCTCCGTGTAGTCACAGACAGTCTGGGGGAGATAGGAGAAGTGCGGCTGTCACCTCTACGTGTAGTCACAGACAGTCTGGGGGGAGATAGGAGAAGTGGGGCTGTCACCCCCCCCGTGTAGTCACAGACAGTCTGGGGGGAGAAAGGAGAAGTGCGGCTGTCACCCCTCCGTGTAGTCACAGACAGTCTGGGGGAGATAGGAGAAGTGCGGCTGTCACCCCTCCGTGTAGTCACAGACAGAGTGGGGCAGATAGGAGAAGTGCGGCTGTCACCCCTCCGTGTAGTCACAGACAGTCTGGGGGGAGATAGGAGAAGTGCGGCTGTCACCCCTCCGTGTAGTCACAGACAGTCTGGGGGGGAGATAGGAGAAGTGCGGCTGTCACCCCTCCGTGTAGTCACAGACAGTCTGGGGGGAGATAGGAGAAGTGCGGCTGTCACCCCTCCGTGTAGTCACAGACAGTCTGGGGGGAGATAGAAGTGCGGCTGTCACCCCTCCGTGTAGTCACAGACAGTCTGGGGAGAGATAGAAGTGCGGCTGTCACCCCTCCGTGTAGTCACAGTCTGGGGGTAGATAGGAGAAGTGCGGCTGTCACCCCTCCGTGTAGTCACAGGCAGTCTGGGGGCAGATAAGAGAAGTGCGGTGTCACCCTCCGTGTAGTCACAGACAGTCTGGGGGGAGATAGAAGTGCGGCTGTCACCCCTCCGTGTAGTCACAGACAGTCTGGGGGGAGATAGGAGAAGTGCGGCTGTCACCCTCCGTGTAGTACAGACAGTCTGGGGGGAGATAGGAGAAGTGCGGCTGTCACCCCTCCGTGTAGTCACAGACAGTCTGGGGGGAGATAGAAGTGCGGCTGTCACCCCTCCGTGTAGTCACAGACAGTCTGGGGGGAGATAGGAGAAGTGCGGCTGTCACCCCTCCGTGTAGTCACAGACAGTCTGGGGGAGATAGGAGAAGTGCGGCTGTCACCCCTCCGTGTAGTCACAGACAGTCTGGGGGGGAAAGGAGAAGTGCGGCAGTCACCCCTCCGTGTAGTCACAGACAGTCTGGGGGGAGATAGGAGAAGTGCGGCTGTCACCCCTCAGATAGTCACAGACAGTCTGGGGGAGATAGGAGAAGTGCGGCTATCGCCCCTTCGTGTAGTCACAGACAGTCTGGGGGGATAGGAGAAGTGCGGCTTCACCCCTCCGTGTAGTCACAGACAGTTGGGGGAGATAGGGAGAAGTGCGGCGTCACCCTTCCGTGTCGTCACAGACAGTCTGGGGGAGATAGGAGAAGTGCGGCTGTCACCCCTCCGTGTAGTCACAGACAGTCTGGGGGGGAGATAGGAGAAGTGCGGCTGTCACCCCTCCCTGTAGTCACAGTCTGGGGGGAGAGGAGAAGTGCGGCTGTCACCCCTCCGTGTAGTCACAGACAGTCTGGGGGGAGATAGGAGAAGTGCGGCTGTCACCCCTCTGTAGTCACAGACAGTCTCTGGAGAGATAGAAGTGCGGCTGTCACCCCCCCGTGTAGTCACAGACAGTCTGGGGCAGATAGGAGAAGTGTGGCTGCCACCCCTCCGTGTAGTCACAGACAGTCTGGGGGGATATAGGAGAAGTGCGGCTGTCACCCCTCCGTGTAGTCACAGACAGTCTGGGGGAGATAGGAGATGTGACGCTGTCACCCTCCGTGTAGTCACAGACAGTCTGGGGGGGATAGGAGAAGTGCGGCTGTCACCCCTCCGTGTAGTCACAGACAGGGGGGAGATAGGAGAAGTGCGGCTGTCACCCCTCCGTGTAGTCACAGACAGTCTGGGGAGAGATAGAAGTGCGGCTGTCACCCCTCCGTGTAGTCACAGACAGTCTGGGGAGAGATAGAAGTGCGGCTGTCACCCCTCCGTGTAGTCACAGACAGTCTGGGGGTAGATAGGAGAAGTGCGGCTGTCACCCCTCCGTGTAGTCACAGACAGTCTGGGGGGAGATGGAGAAGTGCGGCTGTCACCCCCGTGTAGTCACAGACGTCTGGGGAGATAGGAGAAGTGCGGCTGTACCCTCGTGTAGTCACAGACAGTTGGGGGGGGATAGGAGAAGTGCGGCTGTCACCTCCG
Source organism: Phyllomedusa bahiana (assembly GCA_025379985.1). Lineage (NCBI taxonomy): Eukaryota > Metazoa > Chordata > Amphibia > Anura > Hylidae > Phyllomedusa > Phyllomedusa bahiana. Next base: position 74,077 of record JAODAL010005788.1, on the reverse strand, counting down.
TGTAGTCCGACAGTCTGGGGAGAAGAAGTCGCGTACCCCTCGTGTGTCACAGACAGTCTGGGGGGGATAGGAGAAGTGCGGCTGTCACCCCTCGTGTAGTACAGACAGTCTGGGGGATAGAGAGTGCGGCTGTCACCCCTCCGGAGTCACAGACAGTCTGGGGGGGATAGGAGAAGTCGGCTGTCACCCCCGTGTAGTACGACAGGGGCGATAGGAGAAGTGCGGCTGTCACAGAAAAGTCTGGGGAGATGAAGTGCGGCTGTCACCCCCGTGTAGTCCAGACAGTCTGGGGGAGATGGAGAAGTGCGGCTGTCACCCTCCGTGTAGTCACAGACAGTGGGGAGAAAAGTGCGGCTGTCACCCCTCTGTAGTCACGACAGTGGGGAATAGAGAATGCGGCTGTCACCCTCCGTGTGTCACGACATCTGTGGGGAGAGGAGAGTCGGGTACCCTCGTGTAGTCACGACCTGGGAGATAGAAGTGCGGCTGTCACCCCTGTGAGTCACGACAGGGGGCAGATAGGAGAAGTACGGCTATCACCCCCTGTAGTCACAGTCGGGGAGATGGAAGTGGGCTGTCACCCCTCCGGAGTCACAGACAGTTGGGGGGGGATAGAGTCGGCTTCCCTCGGTAGCACGACAGTTGGGGTAGAAGGCGGGTACCCCCCGTGTAGTCACAGACAGGGGGAGATAGGAGAAGTGCGCTGTCACCCCTGTGTCACAGACAGTGGGGAGATGGAGAATGCGGCTGTCACCCCTCCGTGTAGTCACAGACAGTTGGGGAGATAAGAAGGGCTGTCACCCTCCGTGTAGTCACAGAGGGGAGATAGGAGAAGTGCGGCTGTCACCCCTCCGTGTAGTCACAGACAGTCTGGGGAGATAGGAGAGTGCGGCTGTCACCCCTCCGTGTAGTCACAGACAGTCTGGGGGAGATAGGAGAAGTGCGGTGTCACCCCCCCGGTAGTCACAACAGTTGGGGGGATAGGAGAAGTGCGGCTGTCACCCTCCGTGTAGTCACAGACAGTGGGGGGAGATAGGAGAGTGCGGCTGTCCCCTCCGTGTAGTCACAGACAGTCTGGGGGGAGATAGGAGAAGTGCGGTGTCACCCCTCCGTGTAGTCACAGACAGTCTGGGGAGATGGGAGAAGTGCGGCTGTCACCCCTCCGTGTAGTACAGACAGTCTGGGGGGGAGATAGGAGAAGTGCGGGCTGTCACCCCTCGTGTAGTCACAGACAGTCTGGGGGAGATAGGAGAAGTGTGGCTTTTACCCCCCGTGTAGTCACAGCAGTCTGGGGGAGATGGGAGAAGTGGGCTGCACCCCCCCGTGTAGTCACAGACAGTTGGGAGAGTTAGGAGAAGTGCGGCTGTCCCCCCTCCGGGTAGTCACAGACAGTCTGGGGGGGGGGGGAGATAAAGGAGAAGGTGGCTGTCACCCTGTGTAGTCACAGACATTGGGGGGGGGGGAGATAGGGAAGTGCGGCTGTCACTCCTCCGTGTGGTAAAGACGTCGGGGGGGGGGGGGGGAGATGGAAAAATGCGGCTGTCACCCCTCTGTAGTCACAGACAGTCGGGGGGGGGGATAGGAGAAGGGGCTTCACCCCCCGTGTAGTCACAGACAGTCTGGGGGGGGAGATAGGAAAAGTGCGGCTGTACCCCTCCGTGTGTCACATTGGGGGGGGGGGGGGGGGGAGATAGGAGGGGCGGCTTCCCCCCTCCGGTACCACAGTCAGTTGGGGGGAGATGGAAAGTGGGCTGTAAACCCTCCGTGTAGTCAGTCATTTGGGGGGGATATAGGAGAAGTGGGGCTGCACCCCTCCGTGTATTTAAGACGTCTGGGGGGGGGGGGGATAGGTGAAGTGTGGCTGTCACCCCTCCGTGTAGTCACAGACGTCGGGGGGGGGGGAGATGGAGAAGTGCGGCTGTCACTCCTCCGTGTATACAGACGTTGGGGGGGGGGGGGGGGGAGATAGGAGAAGGCGGTGTCACCCCTCCGTGTGTCACAGTCAGTCTGGGGGGGAGATAGGAGAAGTGGTTGTCACCCCCCCGTGTAGTCACAGCGTCTGGGAGGGATAGGAGAAGTGCGGCTGTCACCCCTCCGTGTAGTCACAGACAGCCTGGGGGGGGGGAGGGGAGATAGGAGAAGTGCGGCTGTCACCCCTCCGTGTAGTCACAATGGCGGAACTGCGTTTCCCCCCTCCATTTCCAAGGCCCACTGCTAAAAAAAAAACTACGGAACACCTGTGCGGAAATGCAAAAAAACCCCTTAGTGAGACCCCCGAGCCGTGTTGAATAAAAATGGGGAAATTTTGGAAGGTTTCATTGTTTGTATTTTGGGGGGGCTTTTGCAGATGCGACTTGGCCCCCCCAATTCTGTGGCCAAAGCCAAATAGCGCTCCCCCCCTGACCCCTCCCATGCGCCCAAACAGCAGTTTACACCCACAGTAGGGTATTCCGAACTTGGAAAAAAATTTTTTAAACACAAAATTTTTGGGGGTTTTTTTTTCCCAAAATTCCCTTTTAAAATTAAACATTTTAGCTAAAAAATTGCAATTATTGGAAAAAAAAAAATATTTTTTTTTTTCAGAGCCAAACGCTAAAAAAAAATTTGTGAAAAAACCTTGGGGTGATATCTCACTTCCCCTGGATAATTCCTAAAAGGGGTGTAGTTTCCCCAAATATGGGGTCTTTTTAGGGGGGATTTATTGTTTTTGGGCCCTTTGGGTGTCCGAAACCCGAAATGGCCCTAAAAAATCGTAATGAAAATGGGACCCAGAGTCCAGTAGGTGCTCCTCCTCCTATTCTGGGGTTGTGGTTGAGTCAAAAAAAAAGCATAGGGCCACATATGGGATATCTCTGAAAACAGCAAATTTTGGGGGAAAACAATTTTAAGTTGCATTTCCCTTTTCACATCGCCCGTTTCTTGTCATAATTTTTAAAAAATTAAAAATCTGAAAAAAAAGTGAAATTTTGAAATTTCACTTAAAATTTTTTTTAAATTTCCGTGAAACACCTAATGGGTTAATAAATTCGTAAGGGGTTTTTAAATATTTAAAGGGGGGTAGTTTTTAGGGGGTCATTAGGGGGTATCTAAATACAGGTCAATCAAAGTCCGTTAGAACTTGTGGCCCCTAAATATGTATTTGCAAATTTTCTTAAAAATTTTTTAAATTATACTAAATTTAAAGGTTAAAAAAAAAAAAAAAAAAAGCATTTAAAAAAATGTGCCAATCAGCAGAATATGTAGATGCTATTATAAACTATTTTGAGTGGAATAATTTGTTTCATGCAGAAATTTTGAAGTTTGAAATTGGGAAATTTTTTCCTTTTTCACGATAATTTTATATTTTTTAAAATAAACAAGTTTTTTGGGAAAAAAATTTCTTACTATCTTAAAACACAATGTGTCACGAGAAAACAGTCTCTGAAACTGGATGGTTAAAGTGTCAAAAAGGTTATTTAATAAAATGAAATGCAGATTTTAAAAAATGGGGTCTGTCAAGAGGCCCAAAAATGGCTCCCGGCGGTAAGGGGTTAAGGTCAGCCTTTTCTGTAGCTGACCCTGTGAGGGGGCCTTTCTCTGGGATGCCTGACGTATAAGATCAGGTACATTTTTTAGGCCCTCTCATACAATTGGCTTTTTGAAGGACAGTAACACTGTCATGTATTAGTCCACAGGGAGCACACTGGTCAATACTCTCCTGTACTCTTTTTTTTGAAGGTGCTTTTCATATACCTTCTATTCACACCTGTTGAACATTAATTAACTTTGGACTACTTTCTCTCTCCGAGGTCCTTTTTATACACCTTATCTGTCCCCTGAGGAGATCTGTGATTGGGGCAGATCGAAACATTTTGGAACGGGACTGGATGGACATCTAGGGTATACTCTTTCATAGGGTGAGGTTCCCTGATCGGAGCAGTCACCCTGTTTTTTGTAGGTGAGGGGCGTGGTAGTTTTTCCCATAGGGTCTACTAGGGTTTTGTGTGTCGGTGCCTCCTCTTTTGACACCACTGATACGATTTATTGGTCTTTTGTGGTGACAATGCTTATACCCCTTTACTGTTTTTTTATAACTTTTTGTATTATACTTAAGAAAAAAAAATTTCGTTTTTTGACTATTATTTTCCCCTTTTTTTGTTGTTAAGTGCCTGATACCCCAAAACTATTGTGTAAAAGTGGTTGTCCATGTACTAAAAGCAACATTGTCACAGATGGGGGTCCATGTACTAAACTATCTGGGGCAGATGGTTTTACAGGTATACCCCCCCCCCCCCCCCCCCCCCCCCCTATTCACAGATGTTATGATCCATACTACAACCACCATGTGTCACAGATGGTATGATCCATGATACTAACAGCAACATATGTCACAGATGGTGTGATCCATGATACTAACACTATCATGAGGGACAGATGGTATGATACAGGATACTACCACCCCCATATGTCACAGATAGTATGATCCACAATATTACCTGCACCATGTGTCACAGATGGCATGATCCATGATACTACCACCACCATGTGTCACAGATGGTATGAGTATTTCTATATTGGAATGCAGTTTTATCATTATTCACTCATAAATTTTCTCATTTATACCAAAAAATCTTTCTTTTGGTCTCATCTGCCCAAAAGACATTATTCCAATAAGTTTCTGGTAGGTCCAGGTGATCTCCAGCAGACAGGCAGCAATGTCCTCTCCTTGCAGTCCTGCCATATACGCCACTGCTGGTCAGTGTCCTCTTGGTGGGGGACATATGGGCCTTTAGTTGCTTAGAGGTGACCTTGGGTTCCTCTGTGACGTAACGGACTATTACATATCTTGCTCTTGATGTCATCTTTGCTGGTCGATCACTTCTGAGGAGGTTAATGATGCTCCTGAAGTTCCTACATTTGGTCACAATCTGTCTGACTGTGGATTGGTGGAGTCCAGACTCTGTAGAGATCATGTAATCACCTCTTCCAGCCTGATGAGCACCAACAACTCTCACCACAAATCTCCTCGTGCCATGAGACACTTCCACTTGTGTGTTGTGAAGATCAGACTGTGATAGATCCTCACACCTGACCAGGGGCGTAGCTATAGGGGGGGTGCAGAGGTAGCGGTCGCTACCGGGCCCTGGAGCCCTAGGGGGCCCAAAGGCCCCTCTATCGCATATGGAGATACCAATATTATAAATGGCACTTGGTAGGTGGGGGCCTTTTAATGGATTTTGCATTGGGGCCCCGAAGCTTTAGGTTACGCCTCTGCACCTGACTGTCCTCCCATTGATGAAAAAACACTCGAATAATATCCCCATCACATTACCTGCTAATTCCAGATTGTTCCCACCCACAGATTTGTGATACTGGATCACTTTCCTCAATAAATGTCTAATATTTTGGGCTCATTTCTTTGGTTTTGGCTTCTCAATCTTTGCAGTTTTAGATCTAATTTGTGCAGAAACATTAAAAATCCTGATGGGTTCACAAACTTTCCAGCACTGCTGTACGATATTTTACAGAAAGACGTGCAGTGCCAGACACCGCGAGGAAGCTCGTATAATGAGTGCACGTTCTGCTCGTCGCTCAGACACGTATAAACCTTGTGACCTGAATAAATTGTTTTATGTATGTACTTAAGCATAATTTTCAGGAACAGCTCACTTGTAGATTGCTATGTAAACTAATGTTTTTCTTTGTCACTGAAATAGGCCGGCAAGGGCCGTAACACAGTCACTGCGAGTGTATACATATACTCCTCTACCATATAGCCTAAGAACACCATCCCGACTGTGAAACACAGGGGTGGCAGCATCATGTTCTGGGGTTGTTTTACTTCAGGAGGGACTGGTGCACTTCACAAAATACAGGTTGGGCCATTTATATGGATACACCTAAATAAAATGGGAATGGTTGGTGATATCAACTTCCTGTTTGTGGTACATTAGTATATGGAAGGAGGAAAACTTTTCAAGATGGGTGTCGACCATGGCGGCCATTTTGAAGTCAGCCATTTTGGATCCAACTTTATATTTTTTCAATGGGAAGAGGGTCATAAAACAAATCAAACTTATTGAGAAACAATGGTGTGCTTGGTTTTAACGTAACTTTATTCTTTCATGAGTTATTTACAAGTTTATGACCACTTATAAAATGTGTTCAAAGTGCTGCCCATTGTGTTGGATTGTCAATGCAACCCTCTTCTCTCACTCTTGACAGCAACACCACAGAAGAAATGCTAGCACAGGCTTCCAGTATCCGTTGTTTCAGATGCTGCACATCTCGTATCTTCACAGCATAGACAATTGCCTTCAGGTGACCCCAAAGATCAAAGTCATCATGAGGAAAGAAGATTATGTGGCAATACTGAAGCAACATCTCCAGACATCAGCCAGGAAGTTACAGCTTGGGTGGAAATGGGTCTCCTAAATGGACAATGACCTGAAGCTGCTGCCAAACTGGTGACAAAGTGGCTGCAGGAGAACCAAGTCCATGTTCTGGAGCGGCCGTCACAAAGCCCTGATCTCAATCCTATATTATTATTATTAACATTTATTTTAAAGCGCCATTGATCCCCTGGCGCTGTACATTTGAGGGGGGCGGGGGTGACATACATGATATGTCAAGTGAGTACAATAATGACAATGAATGACGTATAACTGGTACAGAGGGAGAGAGGACCCTGCCCGCAAAGGCTTACAATCTACAAGGAGGAGGGAAGAGACAGGAGGTGAGGGGCAGACATGTCTGTGGGGTAGTACAGTGACAGCAGGGTTATTGTTGGTTATAGGCTCCTGAAGAAATGGGTTTTCAGGTTGCTTTTGAAGCTGGTGAGAGTGGAGGAGAGTCTGATGTGTTGGGGCAGTGAGTTCCAGAGTGTGGGTGAAGCACGGGAGAAGTCTTGGAGACGGTTGTGTGGGGAGCTGATAAGGGGAGAGCAGAGGTGAAGGTTCTTTGAGGAGCGGATAGTGCGTGGGGGGAGATATTTGGAATTAGGGAGAGATGTATGGAGGGGAGAGGTCATGGGAGAGCCTTGTAGGTTCATGGTTAGTACTTGAAATGAATTCGCTGGGCAATGGGAAGCCAGTGAAGGGATTGGCAGAGGGGAGAGGCAGAGGAGTAGCAAGGAGAGAGGTGGATAAGATGGGCAGCAGAGTTAAGGATGGTTTGGAGGGGAGCGAGAGTGCTAGATGGGAGGCCACAGAGAAGGATGTTGCAGTAGTCTAGGCGTGAGATGACGAGGGCAGGGACCAGCATTTTTGTAGTGTCATAGTTGAGGAATGAACGGATGCGAGAGATTTTTTTCAGGTGGAAGGGGCAGCAGAGGTGAGGGTTTGGATGTGCGGTTTGAAGGATAGAGCGGAGTCGAGGATTACCCCAAGGCAGCGGACTTGCGGAACAGGCGAGAGTGTGCAGCCATTGACAGTGATAGAAAGATCAGGTGGAGGGATGTATGGGCAAAGCTGAAAAGGCTGGAGCGAGCAAGAGACCCCCAAACATGGCTCAGTGACACCAGTTCTGTCAGGAGGAAGGGGCCAAAATTCCCACCAACTATTGTGAGAAGCTTGTGGAAGGATCCAGAACGTTTGACCCAAGTCCTACAGTTTAAGGGCAAAGCCACCAAATACTAATGAAATGGAGGAAACTGCTGACTTTACAGAAAGTAATAAAAATGCCTTAAAAATTCTCCCTCTCATTATTCTGCATTTGGGGAATAGAAATAATTTTGGTTCCTAATTGACCTAAAACGGGGAAGGTTTATTCTGATTTCATGTCAGAGAGAAAAACCTGCAGATGGGGCTTTATATAGAGGGAGGGAGAAACCTGCAGATGGGGCTTTATATAGAGGGGAGGGAGAAACCTGCAGATGGGGCTTTATATAGAGGGGAGAGAAACCTGCAGATGGGGCTTTATATAGAGGGGAGGGAGAAACCTGCAGATGGGACTTTATATAGAGGGGAGAGAAACCTGCAGATGGGGCTTTATATAGAGGGAGGGAAAAAACTGCAGATGGGGCTTTATATAGAGGGGAGTGAAACTGCTAGTTTTAACTATATGTCTTCCTTGTATCTCTACGACTAGAGCAGGGGTTCCCAAACTGCAGTCCTCACGCCCCACCTACAGGTCCTGTTTTCTGGCTTTCCTTAGAAGTGCACAAGTGATATCATTATGCTGCACAGGTGACTGAATTATTGTCAGTGCATTCTGTGGGATATCCTGAAAACATGACCTGTTGGTGGGGCGTGAGGACTGCAGTTTGGGAACCCCTGGACTAGAGGAAAGCCCCCTTTGCTGTATCTGCACATTGACATCGTATCAGTGGAAAGCTGTGTTATGTGAAGTTATCAACGTTCGTGTATGAATAAAGATTCACTTGATTTTGCGTCACCTAAAGGAAGTGCCGTGGATTTACTACATCGCTCACAGATCGGCCCCGTTCCACCGAGCATCCTATATCCAGCTGTGGAAGTGCTGTCTAAGGCTATGTTCACACGGCTTAACTGCGGGACGTATTTCGCCCCGCAATCACACTGTGTGTACGGGGGGCGGGAGCAGGGGCGTCAGCCCACCGGCCCCATAGACATGCAAGCTGTAGAACCACCCACAGCCTGAACAGGAAGTGGCAACCTGAATCTGTTGAACCACTCACAGCTTGAAGATGAAGTTGAAGTCTGAAGCTGTAGAGCCGCCCACAGCCTGAACAGAAAATGGGAAGCTGAAGCTATAGAACTGCCCACAGCCTGAGCAGGGAGTGGGAACCTGAATCTGTTGAACCACTCACAGCTTGAAGATGAAGTTGAAGTCTGAAGCTGTAGAACCGCCAACAGCCTGAACAGGAAATGGGAACCTGAAGCTGTAGAGCCGTCCACAGCCTGACTAGGGAGTGGGAACCTGAAGCTATAGAACTGCCCACAGCCTGAACAGGCAGTGGGAGCCTGAAGCTATAGAACTGCCCACTGCCTGAACAGGCAGTGGGAGCCTGAAGCTATAGAACTGCCCACAGCCTGAACAGGCAGTGGGAGCCTGAAGCTCTAGAACTGCCCACCAAAATGCCAAACCGCAGAACGGAGTGGGAGCCTGAAGCTGTAGAACCCCCCACAGCCTGAACAGGAAGTTTGGAGCCTGAGTCTGCAGATACAGTCAGATAAGAAAGTCCCTTTGATGTTCAGGCTTTTACTCTAAATGTAATAAACACTGATGTGACCTCGAGCTGTGAAAATACTTCCTTCTTCCCGATTTCTACAATCGTTGTAAAAGAAACCACAGTGTGCGGCTCAGTGACCGTCCGAGCATCAGAGTCCGCCGAGGGCGCGTGCGCACACCTGACTCCACAGCTGCAGCACGTGCGCGAGGCTTCTAGTGTCGCCCATCAGACATCTGCCTCTCTTGTAGGATTTCAGACAAATACAACAGAAGATACTGGGATGCATCGCTGCTACGGGGGCACGGGCGGAGTCCGCACAACACGGCCCAGCAGCCGCGCGGAGCGACGGCCGCCGCGCACAGGACCAGAACCAACCGGAGACCAAACCCTGAGCCGCACCACAGAGCGACAAACCGACACAAACCCATCCTGCCCGAACTACTCACCTGAGAGAGAGCGACTAATGCACGACTACTGCACTCACCTGAGAGAACGACTACTGCACTCACCTGAGAGAGGGGAACCTAAAGGGGCGACTCCGCACTCACCTGGAGGAAGGTGAGTCCCAAAAGACGACTCCGCACTCACCCGACAGAGCGACTGCCGCACTCACCCGATGAACGACTCGCACTCCCCCTGAGAGAGGAACGCACTAATGCACGACTACCGCACTCACCTGAGAGAGCGACTAACGCACTCACCTGAGAGAGCGACTGCCGCACTCACCTGAGAGAGCGACTGCCGCACTCACCTGAGAGAGCGACTACTGCACTCACCTGAGAGAGCGACTGCCGCACTCACCTGAGAGAGAGAGAGCGACTGCCGCACTCACCCGGGGGAAAAGAAAAGGGGACTGCCGCACTCACCCTGAGAGAGCCCACTGCGCACTCACCCGAGAGAGAGAGGCTGACTCACCTAAGGGGGACCCGCACTCAACCGAGGAGAGATACTGACGAGGACTGCCGCACTCACCGAGAGAAGGGGACACTGGGACTCACCCGAAGAAGACCTCGATACGGGGAGCTAAAGCCAACGCACTCACCCTGGATAAAAGCGACTCCTCACTCACCGAGAGAGAGAAAAAGCACCGGCCGCACTCACCGAAGAGAGACACTGCACCACTCTAAGAGAGATGATAAGAGGGGACTCCGCACTCACCTGGAAGAGGGACTCCGCCTCACCCGACAGAGCGCGACTCCGCACTCACCTGGAAAGAAGCGACTCCGCACTCACCCGACAGAGGAACCCCACTAAGACGCTAGCACTCACCTGATAGAGCGACTACCGCACTCACCTGATAGAGCGACTACCGCACTCACCTGATAGAGCGACTACCGCACTCACCTGATAGAGCGACTACCGCACTCACCTGATAGAGCGACTACCGCACTCACCTGATAGAGCGACTACCGCACTCACCTGATAGAGCGACCTACCGCACTCACCTTTAGAGCGTACTTTTTTTTTTTTTTTTTTAAACTCCATCACCAGAAAGAGCCTCCCACCACTGAAGGAGAGCTGCCGCTCGAACCACCTGAGAGAGCCGCCCTCCGCACTCACCGAGAGAGAGCGGACTCCGCACTCACCCGAGAGAGCGACTGCCGACTCACCGAGATAGAACGCGACTCGACTGAGAGAGGCGCGACTCCGCATCACCAAAGAGAGCGATGCTTCGCACTCACCGAAGAGAGCGACTGCCGCTCACCGAGAGAGACCGCCGTCACGCACCAAGGAGCAGAGCGCGACTGCCGCACTCACCCGAAAGGAGCGCGACTCCGCACTCCCTGTAGAGACGCGACTACCGCACTCACCCTAGAGAGCGCGACTACCGCCCTCACCCGAGAGAGAGCGACTACCGCACTCACCTGACAGAGCGCGACTACCGCACTCACCCGACAGAGCGCGACTACCGCACTCACTCCTGAGAGAGAGACACGACTCCACTACAGAGCGATACGCACTCACCACGAAGAAGCGACTACCGCACTCACGGAGTATACGCGGACTCCGCACCACCGAAGAGCGCGACTTGCGCACTCACCTGAGGAGACAGCGACTAGCCGCACTCCCCGAAGAGACTACCGCACTCACCCGAGAGAAGCGACTCGCACCACCAGAGAGACGACTCCGCACTCACCCGAGAGACGACTACCGCACTCACGAGAGAGCGAACTACCGCACTCACCGAGCAGGAGAGCAACTACGCATCACCGAGAGAGCAATCCGCACTCACTGAGAGAGGACTATGCAAATAGCATCACCTGAAGTAGACGACTACCGCACTCACCTGATAGAAGCGACTAACGCACTCACCTGAAAGCACTCTGATCCGTGGAGCGACTACCGCACTCACCTGATAGAGCGACTACTGCACTCACCTGATAGAGCGACTACCGCACTCACCTGATAGAGCGACTACTGCACTCACCTGAGAGAGCGACTATGACACACCTGAAGAGCGACTACCGCACTCACCTGAAGAGGACTACGCACATACTGACAGAGCGACTACGCACTCACCTGACAGAGGCGACTACGCACTCACATGAAGAGCGACTACCACAACCTGAAGAGCGACTACCGCACTCACTGAGAGAGCGACTCCGCACTCACCTGATAGAGCGACTACTGCACTCACTGACTAGAGACGACAACGATGCGCGAGAGCTATACGACACTGCACTCACCTGAAGAGCGACTACCGCACTCACCGAAGAGCGACTACCGCACTCACCTGACAGAGCGACTACCGCACTCACCTGAGAGAGACTAATGCACGACAGCCGCACTCACCCGACAGAGCGACTGCCGCACTCACCCGACAGAGCGACTGCCGCACTCACCCGACAGAGCGACTGCCGCACTCACCCGACAGAGCGACTGCCGCACTCACCTGAGAGAGCGACTGCCGCACTCTCCGAAACCGAGAGAGCGACTAACCCGCACTCACCGAGAGAGCGACTCCGCACTCACCTGAAGAGCGACTCCGCACTCCCCCGTAGAGACGACTCCGCACTCACCTGAAGAGCGACTCCGCACTCACCTGAAGAGCGACTCCGCACTCACCTGAAGAGCGACTCGCCCTCTCACCTGAGAGATTAGCCGACTCCGCACTCACCTGATAGAGCGACTCGCACTCACCTGAAGCGCCCCGCACTCACGGGAAGAGCGACTGCCGACTCACCTGAAAAAACGCATTGCACTCACAAAAGAGAGACTAATGCACGACTACTGCACTCACCTGATAGAAGCGACTACCGCACTCACCTGACAGAGCGACTACTGCACTCACCTGAGAGAGCGACTACTGCACTCACCTGAGAGAGCGACTTCTGCACTCACTTGAGAGAGAGACTACTGCACTCACCTGAGAGAGAGAGACTAATGCACGACTACTGCACTCACCTGATAGAGCGACTACTGCACTCACCTGATAGAGCGACTACCGCACTCACCTGATAGAGCGACTACCGCACTCACCTGAGATAGCCACTACCGCACTCACCTGATAGAGCGACTGCCGCACTCACCGGAGAGAGCGACTTCCGCACTCACCAGAGAGACCGGCTGCCGCACTCGCCTGAAGAGCGACTACCCGCACCACCTGAAGACGACAACCCGCACCACCCGAGAGAGCGACTACCGCACTACATGAAGAGCGACTCCCGCACCACCTGAAGACGACTACTGCACCACACCGAGAGAGCAACTACCGCACTCACCCGAGAAAAGCGACTACCCGCACCACCCAAAGGAGAGCGAATACCGCACCACCCAAAAGAGAGCGACTCCCGCACCACCCGAAAAGCGACTACGCACTCACCTGAGAGAGCGACTGCCGCACTCACCTGAGAGAGCGACTGCCGCACTCACCTGAGAGAGAGCTATGCCGCACTCCACCTGATAGAGCGTACCGCACTCACCTGAAGAGCGACTCCGCCTCACCTGAAGAGCGACTCCGCACTCACCTGAAGAGCGACACCCCGCACTCACCGGGAAGAGCGACTACCGCACTCACCTGAAGAGGACAAACAGGGCACTCACCTGAAGAGCGACTAGCACTCCCCTGACAGAGCGACTACCCACCCCCCGAGAGAGCGACTACCCGCACAACCCGAGAGAGCGACTGCCGCACTCACCTGAGAGAGCGCCTACCGCACTCACCTGAGAGAGCGACTACCGCACTCACCCGAGAGAGCGACTACCGCACTCACCCGATAGAGCGACTACCGCACTCACCCGAGAGAGCGACTACCGCACTCACCCGAGAGAGCGACTGCCGCACTCACCTGAGAGAGCGACTACCGCACTCACCTGAGAGAGCGACTACCGCACTCACCTGAGACAGCGACTGCCGCACTCACCTGAGAAAAATTTGCCGACTTCCACTCCCCTGATAGAGCCCGCACTACCGAAGAGCGACTACCGCCTCACCTGATAGAGCACTACGCACCTCACCAGAGAGAGGATTAAAAATGACGACTCCCGCACTCACCGATAGAGCGACTACTCGCACCCCCCGAGAGAGCGACTACCGCACCACCGAGAGGACACGTCCCGCACCACCGAAGAACGACTCCCTGCCACCACCTGAGAGAGAAGACAACCCCCCAAACGACTACGCATCACCTGATAGAGCGACGACTCGCACTCACCGAAGAGCGACTACCGCACCACCGAAGAGCGACTCCGCACTCACCGAGAGCGACAAACCCCCACTCACCTGAAAGAGGACTAACGCACCCCATACCGACTCACCGGCACTACCGCATCAAGGAGCGACTACCGCACTCACCCGACAGAGCGACTACCGCACTCACCCCCCTGCAGAGACGCCCAAACCGCACTCACCGAGAGAGGACAAATGCCCAAGGACCTACTGCACTCACCTGAAGAGCGACTCCCGCACTCACCTGAAGAGCGACTCCGCACTCCCCTTGAAAAAGAGACTCCGCACTCACCTGATAGAGCGACTACTGCACTCACCTGAGAGCGACTACCGCACTCACCTGAGAGAGCGACTACTGCACTCACCTGAGAGCGACTCCCCGCACTCCCCCGAAGAGCGACTCCCGCACTCACCGAGAGAGCGACTACGCACTCACCCAAGAGCGACTACCGCACTCACCGAGAGAGCGCAACTACCGCACACACCCGAGAGAGCGACACCCGAAACCACCCGAGAGACCGACTACCGCACTCCCCCGAGGGGAGCGACTCCGCACTCACCTGAAGTGCGACTGCCGCACTCACCTGAGAGAGCGGACTGCGCACTCACCTGAGTGAGCGCGACTTGCGCATCACCTGAGAGAGCACTGCCGCAATCACCTGATAGAGCGATACTTACGCACTCACCTGAGAGGAGCGACTACGCACTCACCTGATTAGAGCGACTACCGCACTCACCTGATAGAGAGACTAATGCACGACTACTGCACTCACCTGAGAGTGCGATACGCACTCACCTGAGTAGAGCGACTATCGCACTCACTGGATAGAGAGACTAATGCACGGACTACTGCAATCACCTTGAAAGTCGACTGCGCACTCACCTCGGGGAGAGCGACTGCTGCACTCACCTGAGGAGAGCGACTGCCGCTCTCACTGTGTAGAGCGACTGACGCTTCTCACTGAGAGAGCGAACTGCCGCATCACTGAAGTGAGCGCCTCCTGCCTCACTCACCTGAGGAGAGCGCCTCCCCCACTCACCTGAGTGAGGCATGCCGCACTCACCTGCGAGAGTAGCCTGCCGCCACTACCTGATAGTGACGCCTTGCCCGCACTCACTTGAGAGAGGTTGACTAATGCACGACTACCGCATCACGCTGATTTGATGCGACTACCGCACTCACCTGAGAGAGCGACTACCGCACTCACCTGAGAGAGCGACTACCGCACTCACCTGAGAGAGCGACTACCGCACTCACCTGAGAGAGCGACTACCGCACTCACCTGAGAGAGCGACTACCGCACTCACCTGAGAGTGCGAAACTAACGAACTCAAATGATAGAGCGGATTACCGCACTCACCTGATAGAGCGACTACTGCACTCACCTGATAGAGCGACTACTGCACTCACCTGAGAGAGCGACTACCGCACTCACCTGAGAGAGCGACTACCGCACTCACCTGAGAGAGCGACTACCGCACTCACCTGAGAGAGCGACTACCGCACTCACCTGAGAGAGCGACTACCGCACTCACCTGACAGAGCGACTACTGCACTCACCTCGTTAATTGCACTTGGTCACTTCCTCCCCTCCAGCTGCAACGGTACCATTCCTCCCCACAGGCAGGCTCCGGTCCATCCACCCCCCCCCACCCCCTCCCCTCAGCAGCAGCACCGGTCCCATCCTCCCCGCAGCAGCACCGGTCCCATCCTCCGCACAGCAGCACCGGTCCCATCCTCCCCACAGCAGCACCGGTCCCATCCTCCCCACAGCAGCAACCGGGCCCATCCTCCCCAAGCCAGCACCGGTCCAATCCTCCCAGCTGCTAGCTCCGGTCCACATCCTCCACCAGCATGCAAGCGAGTTCACATCCTCCCGAAGCAGCTACGGGTCTCATCCCTCCCAGCAGCAGTCACATCCTCCCAGCAGCAGTCACATCCTCCCCGCAGCAGCACCGGTCACATCCTCCCCGCAGCAGCACCAGTCACATCCTCCCAGCACCCCCCCCCCGGGGGGGGGGGGTCACATCCTCCCAGCACCAGTCACATCCTCCCCACAGCAGCACCGGTCCCATCCTCCCCGCAGCAGCACCGGTCACATCCTCCCCGCAGCAGCACCGGTCCCATCCTCCCCGCAGCAGCACCGGTCCCATCCTCCCCGCAGCAGCACCGGTCCCATCCTCCCCGCAGCAGCACCGGTCCCATCCTCCCCGCAGCAGCACCAGTCCCATCTCCCTCAGCTGCAGCACCGGTCCATCCTCCCTCAGACAGCAGCTACCGGTTCCCCATCCTCACCCGCATGCAGACACCGGTCCCTTCCTCCCAGCGCAAGCAGCACCGGTCCAATCCTCCCGCTGCGTGACACCGGGTTCCAATCCTCCACGCAGCAGCTGCCAAATATCCCCCCCGCAGCAGCACGGGTCACATCCTCCCCGCAGCAGCACTGTCACATCCTCCCCGCACCGGTCACATCCTCCCCGCAGCAGCACAGTCCATCCTCCCATGAACCAGTCCCATCCTCCTTAGCACAGTCCCATCCTCCCTGCCACCAGTCCCAATCACTCCCCGGGGCAGCAGCACCAGTCACTTTCATCCCAGCTCCAGTTTCTACATCTCCCCGCAAGCCGCACAGGCCCAATCCTCCCAGCACCAGTCCCATCCTCCCCGCAGCAGCACGGTCCCATCCTCCCGCGTGCAGCAACGGTTCCCATCCTCCCCAGCAGCAGTTCACATAATCCCAGCAGCAGTCACTTCTCCCAGACTGCTGAACCGGTCCCCCATCCTCCCGCAGCGAGCACACGGTTCCCATCCTCCCCGCAGCAGCACCGGTCACATCCTCCCAGCACCAGTCACATCCTCCCAGCAGCAGTCACATCCTCCCAGCAGCAGTCACATCCTCCCAGCAGCAGCACCGTCCCACCTCCTCCCACGCTAGCTGCACCGGTCTAACATCATCCCCGCTGCGCACCGGTCGTGGTCACATCCTCCCAGGCTGCAAGCACCCGGTCAAATCCTCCCCGCAGCAGCACCGGTCACATCCTCCCCGCAGCAGCACCGATCACATCCTCCCCGCTCGCCAGCACCGGTCTACATCCTCCCCCGCAGCAGGCACCGGGTCATCATCCTCCAGCACCAGGCACATCCTCCCAGCACCAGTCACTTCCTCCCAGCACCATCTCAAAGCCTCCTGCACAAGTTCCCATCCTCCCAGCACCGGTCCCATCCTCCCCGCAGCAGCACCGGCCCCATCCTCCCCGCAGCAGCACCGGCCCCATCCTCCCCGCAGCAGCACCGGTCCCATCCTCCCAGCACCGTCCCTTTCCACCCCGCTGCAGCAACCGAGTCCATCTCCCGCAGCAGCACCGGTCCCATCCTCCCCGCAGCAGCACCGGTCCCATCCTCCCCTCAGCAGCAGCACCGGTCCCATCCTCCCCTCAGCAGCAGCACCGGTCCCATCCTCCCCTCAGCAGCAGCACCGGTCCCATCCTCCCCGCAGCAGCACCGGGCCCAACCACCCCGCAGCAGCAGCACCGGCCCCATCCTCCCGCAGCGCGCACCGGCCCATCCTTCCCCGCAAAGCAGCAGCACCGGCCCCATCCTCCCCGCAGCAGCCTGCACCGGCCCCTATCCTCCCCCAGCAGCGCAACCGGCCCCACCATCCTCCCAGCGAGCAGCGAGACCGGCCCCATCCTCCCCGCAGCAGCAGCACCGGCCCCATCCTCCCCGCAGCAGCAGCACCGGCCCCATCCTCCCCGCAGCAGCAGCACCGCTCCCATCCTCCACGCAGCAGCAGCACCGGTCCCATCCTCCCCGCAGCAGCAGCACCGGTCCCATCCTCCCCACAGCAGCACCAGTCACATCCTCCCCGCAGCAGCAGCACCAGTCACATCCTCCCCGCAGCAGCACCAGTCACATCCTCCCCGCAGCAGCACCAGTCACATCCTCCCCGCAGCAGCACCAGTCACATCCTCCCCGCAGCAGCACCAGTCACATCCTCCCCGCACCAGCCACACTCTCCCCGCAGCAGCACCAGTCACCCCTCCCTCACAGCAGCCCCAAATACATCCTCCCACACCACCCACCCGCCCACAGCAGCACCATCAAAAACCCTCCCCACCAGCACATCCTACCCACAGCAGCACCAGTCACATCCTCCTCCGCAGCACCAGTCACATCCTCCCCGCAGCAGCACCAGTCCCATCCTCCCAACAGCAGCACCGGTCCCATCCTCCCCACAGCAGCACCGGTCCCATCCTCCCAGCACCAGTCCCATCCTCCCTGCAGCAGCACCGCACCCATCCTCCCAGCACCAGTCCCATCCTCCCGCTCACTCAGGCCCATCCCCCAGCCCCAGCCCCCCTCCCCCGCACGACCGGGCCCCTCCTCCCACCCCTTTCCCATCCCCCCCACAGCAGCACCGGTCACATCCTCCCCGCAGCAGCATGGTACATCCTCCCACACCGGGTCCACCCTCCCTACCACCCGGGTCACATCCTCCCCGCAGCAGCACCAGTCACATCCTCCCAGCACCAGTCACATCCTCCCCACAGCAGCACCAGTCACATCCTCCCCGCAGCAGCACCAGGCACATCCTCCCCGCAGCAGCACGGTCCATCCCCCCCCAAAGCAGCATTTCAATCCTCCCCTCAGCAGCACTGGTCACATCCTCCCCTCAGCAGCACCAGGCCCAAACCCCCCGCAGCAGCAACGGGTCACATCCTCCCCCACAGCACTGGTAAATCCTCCCCGCAGCAGCACCGGTCACATCCTCCCCGCAGCAGCACTGGTCACATCCTCCCCTCAGCAGCACTGGTCACATCCTCCCCGCAGCAGCACTGGTCACATCCTACCCTCAGCAGCACGGGTCACATCCTCCCCTCGAAAACCCGGGGCCCACCCTCCCCCGCAGAAGCACCGGTCACATCCTCCCCGCAGCAGCACGGGTCACATCCTCCCCTCAGCACAGGGTCACCCTCCCCCAGCAGCACCAGGCCCATCCTCCCCGCAGCAGCACTGGTCACATCCTCCCCTCAGCAGCACTGGTCACATCCTCCCCGCGAGCACCCCGGGGTAATCCCCCCGCACAGCCTGGTCCATCCTCCCCTCGCAGCCTGGTCACATCCTCCCCTCAGCAGCACTGGTCACATCCTCCCCTCAGCAGCACTGGTCACATCCTCCCCTCAGCAGCACCAGGCCCATCCTCCCCGCAGCAGCACCGGTCACATCCTCCCCGCAGCAGCACTGGTCACATCCTCCCCGCAGCAGCACCGGTCACATCCTCCCCGCAGCAGCACCAGTCCCATCCTCCCCGCAGCAGCACCAGTCACATCCTCCCCGCAGCAGCACCGGTCACATCCTCCCCGCAGCAGCACCGGTCACATCCTCCCCGCAGCAGCACCGGTCACATCCTCCCCGCAGCAGCACCGGTCACATCCTCCCAGCACCAGTCCCATCCTCCCCGCAGCAGCACCAGTCACATCCTCCCCGCAGCAGCACCAGTCCCATCCTCCCCGCAGCAGCACCGGTCCCATCCTCCCAGCACCAGTCCCATCCTCCCCGCAGCAGCACCGGTCCCATCCTCCCCGCAGCAGCACCGGTCCCATCCTCCCCGCAGCAGCACCAGTCACATCCTCCCCGCACCAGTCCCATCCTCCCCGCAGCAGCACCGGTCCCATCCTCCCCACAGCAGCAGCACCGGTCACATCCTCCCCGCAGCAGGACTCTTATGATGACAGCTCTCACCAATACTCACATTCGCTGACAGGACCTCGGCAGCCCGACACTATCCCGGTTTGCGCGGCCTCCGTGCATCCAATCGGAATTCCGGGCTTTGGCGGGGGCGGGGCCTGGGCGCAGTGAGTCGCGCACCCATTGGTCAGCTGTTCCCGCTCTTTGCTCCTCTGAACCTATCAGCGGGCGGCGCTCGGGGCTCGCGCGGTGAGCGGGAATCTGAGGTAACTGCAACCGTCGTCGCTCAGTTCCGGCGATCCGCGGAGGAGTCAACCGGATGTCACAGGCGTCAAGCACTACATAGAGGTAAAGACGGCTCCAATGTCTGTTATATGAGGTAGAGATGGCGGCGGCTCCTCACAGGCGGCTCTAATCTCTGTTATATGAGGTAGAGATGGCGGCAGCTCCTCACAGGCGGCTCCAGTGTCTCTTATATGAGGTAGAGATGGCGGCAGCTCCTCACAGGCGGCTCCAGTGTCTGTTATATGAGGTAGAGATGGCGGCGGCTCCTCACAGGCGGCTCCAGTGTCTGTTTTATGAGGTAGAGATGGTGGGGGGCTCCTACAGGGGGGCTCCAGTGTCTGTATATGGGTAGAGATGGTGGAGGCTCCTCACAGGGGGCTCCATTTGGTCTGTTATATGAGGTAGAGATGGCGGCAGCTCCTCGCAGGCGGCTCCAAGTGTCTGTTAATATGAGGTAGAGATGGTGGAGACCTCTCACAGGCGGCCCTCCAGTGTCTGTTATAGGGAGGTAGAGATGGCGGCAGCTCCTCACGGGGGCGGCCCCAGTGTCTTTTTATATGAGGTAAGATGGCGGCAGCTCCTCACAGGCGGTTCCAGTGTCTCTTATATGAGGTAGAGATGGCGGCAGCTCCTCACAGGCGGCTCCAGTGTCTGTTATATGAGGTAGAGATGGCGGCAGCTCCTCACAGGCGGCTCCAGTGTCTGTTATATGAGGTAGAGATGGTGGAGGCTCCTCACAGGCGGCTCCAGTGTCTGTTATATGAGGTAGAGATGGCGGCGGCTCCTCACAGGCGGCTCTAATCTCTGTTATATGAGGTAGAGATGGCGGCGGCTCCTCACAGGCGGCTCTAATCTCTGTTATATGAGGTAGAGATGGCGGCAGCTCCTCACAGGCGGCTCCATTCTCTGTTATATGAGGTAGAGATGGCGGCGGATCCTCACAGGCGGCTCCAGTGTCTGTTATATGAGGTAGAGATGGCGGCAGCCCTCACAGGCGGCTCCAGTGTCTGTTATATGAGGTAGAGATGGCGGCAGCTCCTCACAGGCTGCTCCAGTGTCTGTTATATGAGGTAGAGATGGCGGCAGCTCCTCGCAGGCGGCTCCAGTGTCTGTTATATGAGGTAGAGATGGCGGCGGATCCTCACAGGCTGCTCCAGTGTCTGTTATATGAGGTAGAGATGGCGGCAGCTCCTCACAGGCGGCTCCAGTGTCTCTTATATGAGGTAGAGATGGTGGAGGCTCCTCACAGGCGGCTCCAGTGTCTGTTATATGAGGTAGAGATGGCGGCGGCTCCTCACAGGCGGCTCCAGTGTCTGTTATATGAGGTAGAGATGGCGGCGGCTCCTCACAGGCGGCTCCAGTGTCTGTTATATGAGGTAGAGATGGCGGCAGCTCCTCACAGGCGGCTCCAGTGTCTGTTATATGAGGTAGAGATGGTGGAGGCTCCTCACAGGCGGCTCCAGTGTCTGTTATATGAGGTAGAGATGGTGGAGGCTCCTCACAGGCGGCTCCAGTGTCTGTTATATGAGGTAGAGATGGCGGCGGATCCTCACAGGCGGCTCCAGTGTCTGTTATATGAAGTAGAGATGGCGGCAGCTCCTCACAGGCGGCTCCATTCTCTGTTATATGAGGTAGAGATGGCGGCGGCTCCTCACAGGCGGCTCCAGTGTCTGTTATATGAGGTAGAGATGGTGGAGGCTCCTCACAGGCGGCTCCAGTGTCTGTTATATGAGGTAGAGATGGTGGAGGCTCCTCACAGGCGGCTCCAGTGTCGGTTATATGGGGTAAAAAGATGGTGGAGGCTCCTCACGGGCGGGCTCCAGGGGTCTGTTATAAGAAGTAAAAATTGCGGCAGCTCCTCACAGGCTGCCCAGTGTCTCTTATATGAGGTAGAGATGGCGGCAGCTCCTCACAGGCGGCTCCAGTGTCTGTTATATGAGGTAGGAGAGGTGGAGGCTCCTCACATGGGGCTCCAGTGTCTGTTATATGAGGTAGAGATGGTGGAGGCTCCTCACAGGCGGCTCCAGTGTCTGTTATATGAGGTAGAGATGGTGGAGGCTCCTCACAGGCGGCTCCAGTGTCTGTTATATGAGGTAGAGATGGCGGCAGCTCCTCACAGGCGGCTCCAGTGTCTGTTATATGAGGTAGAGATGGTGGAGGCTCCTCACAGGCGGCTCCAGTGTCTGTTATATGAGGTAGAGATGGTGGAGGCTCCTCACAGGCGGCTCCAGTGTCTGTTATATGAGGTAGAGATGGTAGTGGCCCCTCACAGGCTGCTCCAGTGTCTCTTATATGAGGTAGAGATGGTGGCAGCTCCTCACAGGCTTCTCCAGTGTCTCTTATATGAGGTAGAGATGGTGGAGGCTCCTCACAGGCGGCTCCAGTGTCTGTTATATGAAGTAGAGATTGCGGCAGCTCCTCACAGGCTGCTCCAGTGTCTGTTATATGAGGTAGAGATGGCGGCAGCTCCTCACAGGCGGCTCCAGTGTCTTTTATATGAGGTAGAGATGGTGGAGGCTCCTCACAGGCGGCTCCAGTGTCTGTTATATGAGGTAGAGATGGTGGAGGCTCCTCACAGGCGGCTCCAGTGTCTCTTATATGAGGTAGAGATGGCGGCGGCTCCTCACAGGCGGCTCTTATCTCTGTTATATGAGGTAGAGATGGCGGCAGCTCCTCACAGGCGGCTCCAGTGTCTCTTATATGAGGTAGAGATGGCGGCTGCTCCTCACAGGCTTCTCCAGTGTCTCTTATATGAGGTAGAGATGGCGGCAGCTCCTCACAGGTGGCTCCGAAATGCAGCAAAGAGTGACACATTTTTATGTTTTAGAAATTTTTTGCAACTGACTTGAAAAAAGAGAGGCTGTTGCTTGACTGGATGTGGTTGTGACATTATAGGGGAAAGGGTCTGAACACTGTGCGACATTCTGCAACAGAATTGCGACAAAAATCTGTCGCAGAAATGTTATGCAATGTAAGCCAACAGATAGAAAGAAAGAAACCAGCATCCTATGCAGGTAAACAGGTTAAATTACAGTGTTGAAAGACATAGCCAGCGATTAAATCTTGTTGCTCTTTATTCATATATGCTTAAAATCGGAAAAGATTGTTACATAACATGCAAGACGATAACACCAACCATATGAGCCAGGGCACTGTCAGACTTAACAGATGGTCTAAAGAAAAGCCGGGCAAATCTAAAGATGCGGCAATGTTTTTTAAGTCCTCGAGCCACTGTGATAAATGCGGGACGGCGATAGTGAATGTGTCCGGCGGTCTCCACCTCATCCACGTTGAGCATGAGCAATCTGTGCAGGATACGAAGCATTTCCATTCTTTTCTTCACTTTGCATTACTTCAGGTATCAGTATGGGGGGAGCGGCAGGGCTTCCTATTCCCGCTCCGTCCTTCTTGTGGTATGGCAGGGCCGAATGTCACATGATGCTACGTGTTTGGATTGATCATTAAACGTGTCTGTAATCGTAGCTGTTTATTGCTCTGCGCGGGTAATTTAGCACAGAACGCATTAGCTATACATCACTTACCTCTGCTGATAAGACGGAAACAAATAAACAGAATGAAGCCCTGTGGTTTCTGGAGCTCCGAGAAGACTTTAATGTCTGTCCAGAATGAAATCTAGACGCCGGAGCTTGTGTTGTACATACTCCGAGGCTAGCACGCAATGTGCACATTCATCATCCAGGAGGACCCCGCCGCTAATACAAAACAAATGGCCGTTCACCCTTGGAGAGATCCCTGGCGGCTGGATACAGTGGTACCGCCACATTTCAGGGCCTTTATATAAAAGGCATTTTGGGATACATTTTCAGATCCGTGTTGGATCCGAGAATCGCATTGCACAACGCAGCGTCGATTGGATCCTAAACTAATTCAACACGTATCCATCATGCAGCTGTGTGTTTGGATGCAGCAGGATCGCACCCTATACTTTATTATAGGGCTCCTGCTGCGTCTTTCAGACCAAGAATTGACATGACGATTCTTGGGACGGATGCAAAAGACGTAAAGAGACGCATCGGCGACACGTGTTTCATATTAAAAGCAATGTAAATCACACTTCTATTAGCTACGTGTTTGGGTCCGTTTAGGGTCCGACTGACGGATCCAAACACACAGCTAAAGCGTATGTAAACACGGAGTCAACACACCATGTGAACATACCCTTATACACAGACTGGGGCCGCCCTGCTCTGCACAGGTGACACTATCGATACCAGTATGCTACCACAGCGCTGGTAGTGCAGTTTCCTAATATCATATTATGGAGAAGATCCACTTACTCTAGGGATTAGGATTCCTCATCTATATCTGTTATTATCTATATGTATTTTTGCTACATTTACTTGAATTGTTATTAAACACAACAGCAAAGCCACAAAAGGAAATGTTATATGTGTACATACGTTACAGGTGTCTATTTGAATCCTTGTAGGGGTATGTCCAGCCGACGAGTTAAATTGACTACTTCGGACGATGCGATTCTCTTCAAGGATTCCATGTGCATTTTCAGGGTCATTTTTTTCTTCCAGCAGTAAAACATTAAAGAAAGGCTAAAATTAAATCCAAATTTTTTTTTCTACGGGGGTTTTGGACCCCCGGATTTTGCTCCGTAAAATGTTTTGGTGTTTTTTACACAAAGTATTTTACCCCATCCCCTTTTGCCCTCAATAGTAATTAGAAAATTTTTTCCCCTAGAATACAAAGAAGAATAAAAACATGTTCGAATTTTAAATTTTTTTAACTTTTTTAAAAAATAAAGTGATAAAAATTTTCGTCTTGAAATGAATACTTTGGTTTTCTGTTGGGTAAATGGGTTTTTGATTTGTTTTGGGTTTTTTGGGAAGAAAAATCATGGATTTTGACTTGAAATATTTGGACAAAACCCTAATAAAAAAAACAATTTTTTGGGGATGTGGGTTTTAAGGGCCCGCATTGTGGGGGTCCTCGTAGTTCCTTTTAAATTTTTTTAGGAATGAATTAGATAACTGAGTTTTAGTATTCCCTTTGTCAATGGGACGGAGGTACTAAAACAGTGAGGGGGCCGCGGGGAAACGGCTCGTTCATTACTTTTTTTCGCTTGCCCTTTTTTGTTGGCAGCGCATCCATATCCTAATAATCAAGGGGTTTTTTTTTCCTAAATCAAGGGAAAACCCTAAAAGGAAAAAAAATTTTGGGTTTTTTATGTTGAGGATGGATCTTGAAAACTTGTTATGGGGGAGTTTAAAAATGTTTTTAAGACCCGGGAGGGGGGGCCCGAGAAAATTTGGGGTTTTTCTTGCCGGGGAAAGATTTTGTGGGGAACTTTTTAAATTTCATGTGCTAGGACCCCAGTAAACCATTTTACAGTGTTTTGACGTTTTTCCGGTAAAAGGGCCCACTTTACAGATTTACTTTTCATCTTTTGATAGGGCCCTTCCCACTGGACCCCTTTAAAGAGTCATGACCTCTGTGGTACTATGTTTGTTTTTTTGCACATTGGTTTTGCAACACATTTTTTTCCCATGAATGAATTTTTTTCCGTGGGGGACTCTGGAGTACTGGCGGGGGTTTGGTTTTGGGGAGGGGGTAAGTATGGGGTAATTTTCTTTCGGGCCCACATTTGAAAGGTGATAGGGAGGCTTTCAAAAGACTTGCAAAACCCTCTTAAGGGGGGGGGGGGGGGGGGGGGGGGGGGGCGGGGGGGGGGGCCCAAAGGTGGGGAACGACCTTGGGTTTGGTATTGACAGCTATTTCTTTATATGCACCCCTCCCAGGAAGGCGGGGTCAGTCATTGTTTAAGGCCCCCCCACTGCGGGTTTTTAAACCCAAAAAATTTGGGGAAAGTTTTAAAGGGGTTTTTTCCCTGGGCTCCCAAAGATCTTTTCTCTTAGTTTGGGGACGGGTAAAATTAAGCACTTTTTGAAATTTGGGTTTTTTGCTTTACCTAAATCACTTAGTTAAGAGATCTGAGCTAAAAAGTGAATCTATAGCTTTTTCCCTGCAGCAGTTGGACGGGACTCCCCCCCTTTTTCCTAGGGATTGGTTTGCCTGATATCCCCCATTCAGCTTTTTTGTGACACCCCCCTTGATGGAAAACGCCCTCGGGGCTGTGATTGCCCGGGCTTTACCCCTGGGGGGTTTACTGCCGTCTGAGCGGGGGGGAAAATTGAAAGTAAAAAACTAAGTGCCTCAGCTTTCTCTTCTGACTGTTAATAAAGGCTTTTTTGTGAGCTTGTCTTTGCTAAATCCCCCCAGCTTTTAAGGTGAAGGGATCGGGAATTACTGGTCTGTAGGGCTAGATTCATTTTTCCCCCTAAAATTAAACAGGTTTAAATACAGGGCTCCCCACCCCTCCCCCCATCTCCTGCCTGAAAACCCCAGGGGGGGAGGACAGGGGAGGGGCAAGTGCTTTTCCACATTTATTTCATCATTTTCGGGTTTTGATTAAAAAACTGTTTACAGAAATGAAAGCGGGTTTGGGGTTACAAGGAGCTGGGGGGACTTTGACAGCTCTACAGCCATGAAAAGCATGCAGGAGGTTTTTGCAGTTTTTCACCCTTTCTTTTTCCACTGTTCACACAAAAGATGATTTTCACAACTCTTAAAGTAGAGGAAACCGGGCCCTATTTTGGCAGGAGAGGAAAGGGCCCCGGGAGAGGAAAAGACCCTTTGGATTTGAAGTTGAAAAAGAGATCAACAGTTTCGGGTTTTGCGAAAATTTTTAGAATGAAAAAAACCCCTTTAAAATGAATAAGTTTTAAGTCCTACAAAAATTTTTTCCCTTTTTACGGAATCGGCATCTGTTTTGTTCGGGTTTCCCCCCCGCCCCAAAACAGATAGCAGGGGAATCCCGGGTTTCACACAGGGGTTTTGGGGACGATTTGGGAAACCCGGAAAATCGCCCCAAAACGCTGCGTCCGTTTGGGATCCAGCATGTTTCCCAATACACGCAAACCCTTTGGGGTATGTCCACATGGCTTTTTGGGGGGTTTCCGTGTGAGCATACCCCTTTTAG
Organism: Phyllomedusa bahiana; assembly: GCA_025379985.1. Lineage (NCBI taxonomy): Eukaryota > Metazoa > Chordata > Amphibia > Anura > Hylidae > Phyllomedusa > Phyllomedusa bahiana. Next base: position 47,292 of record JAODAL010005788.1, on the reverse strand, counting down.
TTACATTTTTGGGGATCCGCTTTTCGCCCCCCAAAACCGGACCCAAACGGGTTTTTTCTTTTTAATAAACAATGTGACTTTATATTCCCTTTTAATTTTGAAAAAAGGCCTTCGGGCGTTAAACACGAGAAATTTCACTGATTTTTTTTCTCACTGGGGGTTCTTTGGAAATCCTTTTCCAAAAATTTTACAGCGGGAGCACTTTTTTAGGGAAAAACGCCCCGATTCAGTCTACGATGACAACCGTCACAAAAGATTGCTTTTTGTCACTCTCCCAAACCTTAAACAATTTTTTGAAAATGAATGCCCACAAGTTACGGGGGACATGGGTCAGTTTTCTGGTTTCTCTGCACCAAAATATATCATTAGTCAGTTGTTGCGCTCTAATTTTTTGTTTCTCACGTCTAAGGTCCCGGTTTTTTCCCCCCAGCTGTATTTAGAAAGGGCCCCATGGCATACATTTTGTAAAAAAAGATCCCCCAAATATTGCTTCTTCGGGGGAAACTGTCATGGCATCCGTCCCCCAAAGGGAAACCCTTTTTTGTAAATTTTAAATTCGTTTTTTAAATAATGCCCTTCTAAAGGGTTTGTTAAACCAGGGCCCCTTTTTTTTACCCCGGGTTAAAAGCGCTTTTTAGTTTTGTCCCCTGGGAAAAAAGGACGGACCCAGAGGGGGGCCCAAACAATTATTTAGTGACTTTTTTCACTGGGGGTCTATGGGGAAAAGATGAAATGGGGGCCTCACAGGAAGAACGGGGGCTGCGTTTTTCCTTTGCCCCCTTTCCGGGTTTCCTTTCTTTAAAAGCAATGACATGCAATTTTTTTTTCCAAGAGGAGCCACGGGAGGATTTTTAATACGCAGCAGCGATCTCTCATGTAAACGCCGCTGCGTCTTCCTAAATAGACCCCATTCACTACTAATTGTTTTTTAAATCCGTTTTCTGGGGGCCGTCCCTTTGGTTTCCCCAAGACGGATTTTAAAAAGCGGGGTTTTTTAAATGGGATTTTAAAATTTTTCTTTTTTGGGGGAACAAGCCCTAAAGCTTTTTCACGTACTTAAACTGTTTGGGGAAAATGAGGGAATCAATTAGTGTTGGGTTGTAATCCAAAAAAATGCTTTCCACCCGGGGGCATTTTTGGTGCGTTTTTTTGTGCAACAAGTCAGCATTAATTGCTGGCCTTCCTGCATCAAAAAAAAACATCCAAAAAAAACCCATCAAAAACGCCCGGGGTGGGAAAACACCCAATGCCCACACAGTAACTGATTCCCTTTCTTGAAAAAACCCCCTTTTTTTTGGGTTAAAAAAGGCAGTTTTTTAAATTGGGGCGCAGTTTAAAAAAGGCCCCCAAACTTTTCGAGGTGAAAGCACCCCCTTTGGGGATTCTAGAGGTTTTTTAAAACTACATAGCAAATTTTGCTCCAAATTTTGTTGAAGAGGGGGGAGGACCTCCAAATGACCAAAAAACTGCCCCGTGAAGCCACAAATCTACCTGAAGAAGGACCCCACTTTGGGGGGGAGGGTTTGGTTTTCCCCCAAAAAAACCAGGAAAACCCGTGCTGGTTTAAAAATCCTGCCTTTTGGGGGATTAGGGGGTTTTTGGCTCAAAGGGAAAACGCGCTCTCCTTTTCTTTCCCCTTTTTTAACAGGGTTTAATTTAAATTTTTATATTTTTCTTTTATATTAAAAAAATAAACGGTTTTAAATTAAATTTTCCACCCCGGGGGGGGGCAGGGTATTCATTATCATGCAGGACTGGACAGATCCCAGGAGCACAGTAACAGATACTGCTGGTGCCTAGAGGTGACTGTACACATTACATACTAGTCGAACCTGGAGAGGGCTCTGGAATGAACCGATCCCAGGAGACAGTAACAGATACTGCTGGGCCAGAGGTGACTGTACCATCACACCCCCTAGAGAGGCTCCGGACTGACAGATCCCAGGAGCACAGTAACAGATACTGCTGGTGCCTGAGGACTGTACACTTACTACTAGCCGACCTGTAGAGGCTCCGGCTGGACAATCCAAGAGTACAGTAACAGATACGCTGGTCCTAGAGTACGTACACATTACATCAGCCGAACCTGGAGAGGGCTCCGGAATGAACCGATCCCAGGAGCACAGTAACAGATACTGCTGGTGCCTAGAGGTGACTGTACACATTACATACTAGACGAACCTGGAGAGGGCTCCGGAATGAACCGATCCCAGGAGCACAGTAACAGATACTGCTGGTGCCTAGAGGTGACTGTACACATTTCATGCTACCCCACCCTAGAGAGGGCTCCGGACTGGACAGATCCCAGGAGCACAGTAACAGATACTGCTGGTGCCTAGAGGTGACTGTACACATTACATACTAGCCGAACCTGGAGAGGGCTCCGGGCTGGACAGATCCAAGGAGCACAGTAACAGATACTGCTGGTGCCTAGAGGTGACTGTCCACATTACATACTAGTCGAACCTGGAGAGGGCTCCGGAATGAACCGATCCCAGGAGCACAGTAACAGATACTGCTGGTGCCTAGAGGTGACTGTACACATTACATGCTACCCCAACCTAGAGAGGGCTCCGGACTGGACAGATCACAGGAGCATAGTAACAGGTACTGCTGGTTCCCAGAGGTGACTGTACACATTACATGCTACCCCGAAACCTAGAGAGGCTCCGGACTGGACAGATCCCAGGAGCACAGTAACAGGTACTGCTGGTTCCCAGAGGTGAATGTAAACATTACATACTAGCCGAACCTGGAGAGGGCTCCGGACTGGACAGATCCCAGGAGCACAGTAACAGATACTGCTGGTGCCTAGAGGTGACTGTACACATTACATACTAGCCGAACCTGGAGAGGGCTCCGGACTGGACAGATCCCAGGAGCATAGTAACAGATACTGCTGGTGCCTAGAGGTGACTGTACACATTACATACTAGCCGAACCTGGAGAGGGCTCCGGACTGACAGATCCCAGAGCACAGAATCAGATACTGCTGGTGCCTATAGGTACGAACATTACATACTAGCCCAACTGGAGGCCCGATGACAGATCCAGAGCATAGTACGATACGCTGGCTAAGGTGACGTACACATTACATACTAGCCGAACCTGGAGAGGGCTCCGGACTGACTAAGGCTGTGTTCACACTGTGGGTTTTTCATTTGTGGTTCGTTTTTATTGTATAGTGACTGTAGTGCAAAAAGAAACCCCAACAAACTATAGAGTAACATAGTAGACAGATTTTATAAAAGCATAATATGACTGGCCCAGAGCAGCTTCTATTACCGGCCTCTGTTTACCGGAAACATCCTGCACTTTTCCATATCATCTCATTTCTTATCCATTTAAAGGGTTGTGCCATCATTGCCATTTATCACCTATGCTCAGGATCCCACCACTGGGACCCCCAAAATCACTAAAACAGCGGGAAAGCCCTTTAGTGGATCCCTCACCTATAGACTAGTATCATCCATTCACCGGGGTTGGGCCTCTATTGACCAGGGAAAAGCGGCCTTTCAGCCCATGTTGATACAGGACTCCTTTCACTGTGGATAATGTCACAGTCTTACCAGCTTCCTACAGCATCTCCACAAGGTCTCTAACTTTTGTTCTTGGTTTGATATGCACATGTTGGACCAAATCACGTTCATCTGTGAGACACAGAACCTGCTTCCTTCTTGAGCGGTATGATGGCCGGACATTCCCAGCTTGTTTGTACTTGTGTATAATTGTTTGTACAGATGAACGAGGCCCCTTCAGGTATCTGGAAATTGCCCCCAAGGATGATCCAGAATTGTGCAAGTCCACAATTCTCTTCCTGATATCTTGACTGATTTCTTTAGACTTTCCCATGATGTTACACACAGAAGCAGTGTGTTTCTGGTGTGCTATAAAATACATCCACAGCTGTGTCTCTAATTAACTCAGATGTTGCCAATAAACCTATTAGAAGCTTCCACAGACCTGACCTCATCCCAGTGTATGGAAACTTTTGACTTTGCAGAAAGTAATAAAAATGCCTTAAAAATTCTCCCTCTCATTATTCTGCATTTGGGGAATAGAAATAATTTTGGTTCCTAATTGACATTAGTAGGGGAAGGTTTATTCTGATTTCATGTCAGAGGGACAAACCTGCAGATGGGGCTTTATATAGAGGGAAGGGAGAAACCTGCAGATGGGGCTTTATATAGAGGGGAGGGAAAAACCTGCAGATGGGGCTTTATATAGAGGGGAGGGAGAAACCTGCAGATGGGCTTTATATAGAGGGAGGGAGAAACCTGCAGATGGGGCTTTATATAGAGGGAGGGAAAAAACCTGCAGATGGGGCTTTTATATAGAGGGGGGAGAAACCTGCAAAAAGGGGCTTTATATAGAGGGGATGGGAACAACCTGCAGATGGGGCTTTATATAAAGGGAGAAAGAAACCTGCAGATGGGTCTTTATATAGAGGGGAGGGAAACTTCTGGCTTCACCTGTACATGTTTACGGACTTGTAGGTGCGTAGTCCAGGGATCCAGGAGAGCTTCCCATGGAAGGTGCGAAGGGTGTGTCCAGCAGTCCTGCCGTGTGGTTGGCCACATTCCTGCTTCGTCCTGGCAGCAGGACAAGGTCACATGTGTGATACTAGTTAAAAGAGCGACTAAGGACAGCGTTTGCCTTAAGTCGCTGACACTGACAAGCACAGGACTTGGTCATTGTTTAACTGCTTTACATTGGAATGACAGCTCAGTCATCTGACAGAGGGGAAGACCATACCCGGAAATGATGGCATAGACTCGCTGTCCCTGACATAAGTACCCCCCATCACACACTGTGCCAGGTCCTGTACACAGCCCCTGAAATCACCAAAAATGACCGAAAAGTCAGACATAGAGATCCCTGAAGACTAATGATATAGCATACTAATGGGAGCTGACCAATCATAGGCTTCATTGGTGTATCGCTATGACATGCCATCAATGTGTAATAGGTGCTTCCACCTCTGGGACCTGAACCTATTGGTCGGCTTAGACTGTAGAGCCTGTCACGCTTGTGCACCACTCTCCATTTTGTTCTATGGGTGTTCAAGGTAAAGCCGAACACGCCGTTAACCTGTATTTGGAACTCTACATTCTAAGCTGACATTTTTTGGGGGCCTGTCCCAAGATAGGTTCAGGTCCCAGAGGTGGAGGTACCTATTACACTTTGATGGCATATCATAGTGGTACATCTCTACTGATATTCCATCAAGAGATATAGTGGGTACACCCCTATAAACTCAATGCATAAACAGTATGCAGAAAGCTCCCCCTAAGGGTGGCTGCAGGCAGACAGAATGTGATCATGTACCTCCATGTCTAAGCCGGCAATTCAGAAACCCAAAACTCTGAGCACAAGGCTTTCTTCAGACAGTCCTATTTCAAGCTTTTCTGATTCCTCACAGTATATTTTCTATTCATTACATTTGTACCGAGCCTTTTTCTGGCCAAAACTATGATACATGTGGCGCCTCAAGTGCTGGCAGGAACAGGTGAGGTTCCAGATCCAGGGCAACGCTGGCAAAAGAAGAGGAATCTCACTTTAGGGCAGATTGGTTGTTGCTTGATGGGTTCGAAAATCTTATTAAGTAAGGAAAACAAAGCTTAAAAATTCTCTGTCCCTCCTTTCATCCACATTGACACTTTTAGGGGCCCGAGCTAGGTGTGGGGTCCAGAGGTGGAAACGGGCCTCCCGAAAGTATTGGTAAAGAATGGAAAATTGGTCAGGCTTGCGCACAATTCTCCATTCTGCTGTATGGGAGTTCCCAGTACAGAGGAGCACAGCTCTGGAGGATAATACAGGATATAACTCAGGATTAGTACAGGATAAGCAATGTATGTACAGTGAGTGCACCAGCAGAATAGTGAGTGCAGCTCTGGAGGATAATACAGGATGTAACTCAGGGTGAGTACAGGATAAGTAATGTATGTACAGTGACTGCACCAGCAGAATAGTGAGCGCAGCCCTGGAGGATAATACAGGATGTAACTCAGGATGAGTACAGGATAAGTAATGTATGTACAGTGACTGCACCAGCAGAATAGTGAGCGCTGCTCTGGAGGATAATATAGGATATAACTCAGGATCAGTACAGGATAAGTAATGTATGTACAGTGACTGCACCAGCAGAATAGTGAGCGCAGCTCTGGAGGATAATACAGGATATAACTCAGGATCAGTACAGGATAAGTCATGTACGTACAGTGATTGCACCAGCAGAATAGTGAGTATAATGTATTCACAGTGTGACTCTAGCTAATTATGTAGATGAAAATGTTTCTCCATATCCTAAAAAAAAAAACCCCACATAAAAACAGCCCCAAATGGCATCAAATATTCTTCCTTTCTTAATCCAGCGCTGATCCATAGTTGAAGTCTCCTGGGTCGGATGCTTCAGCTTCTCACATCTGTAATCAGTGGGACTGTGATAACCATCGTGAGGCTGAAGCCTAACAATCTGACCGTCATAAATTCCAAGTGGATCAAAAACTACAGAGGGAGATAAGGCTTGGAGGTCTGGCAAGGGCTTATGGTTATCAGGGCAGAGGAGATAAAGCTGCCTAAAAATACCCTAACTGCAAAAACAACCAATCATAAATGTGCATGCCGCTGTCAGGCCTTTAACCTCACATGCTGCGATAGACTGCAGAAATTAGGAGCCAGATAAAGTTATGAAAAAAGAAAGTACACCCTGTGTGAGTTCTATGATTTTATGTATCAGGACATAATTATAGCATCTGCTCCGCAGAAGATCTTAAAAGGAAGTGAATCCGACCGCACATGAACAACAACCCCCAACAGCTTCCTCCGGGTCATTATTCATGTTCCAAAAACTAAGCCAAAGTCCAGAAGCTGCGTGTGAAAATCCATCCCATGGATCAATAGCAGCACCTCTACAGCACTAACCTGCAGTCCTTGTTTTCGGTGTGTCGTCATCTACCTTTCACGTGGTTGTGGAGGGGTTTTGGCTGCTCTTCTCTACAATGTTGCCTTAGGTCATTAAGGTTGGTGGACATGGTTTATGCTCTGGCCTCTTAGGCCGGGTTCACACGTCAGATTTGTAACATCGGGGAAAGTCCAACACCTCAGATTTCTGCCGAGGAATTTTACTTGGCAAAAGTTTTTTTCGACTCAGGTTATGATGTGGGTTATCTCCATGCCAACGAGACTAACTTGCGTCCCTCCAGCCGATCTGAGGAGGATCCGCTCAAAAGAATGGACATGTGTATTTTTCTTTTTTCCACACCTCGATTTATAAACCTTGATGTGAAAAACCCGCACTGTAGTTCATTGTATGAACACAGAAGAAATCAAACGAGGAATCAACATTTAATTCTCCATTAAAACCTGTCGTGTGAGTATAACCGAAGGTCCAGCCACTGCTTTCCATTGAGTTTGGGTCTGGACTTTGGTTCACTGGGGAGAGGTCTGGTTTTTGGGCAATTAGGGAGAGGTCTGGATTTTGGGCAATTAGGGAGAGGTCTGTACTTTGGGCCACTGGAGAGAGGTCTGGACTTTGGGCCACTGGAGAGAGGTCTGGAATTTGGGCCACTGGAGAGAGGTCTGGAATTTGGGGCCACTGGAGAGAGGTCTGGACTTTGGGCCACTGGAGAGAGGTCTGGACTTTGGGCCACTGGAGAGAGGTCTGGACTTTGGGCCACTGGAGCGAGGTCTGGACTTTGGGCCACTGGAGAGAGGTCTGGACTTTGGATCACTACAGCCCCTAGTTATTCCCTTTTTAGCCATTCTGTTGTAGATTTGGTGCTCTGGATCATTGTCCTGGTGCATGACCCGGTTTGGGCCAAGCTTTGGCTGTTGGGTAGAGGCCTCACATGTGACTCTAGAAGACTTTGGTAAAGAGGAGATTGATGTCTGCAAGGTGCCCAGCTCCTATGGCTCACTAAAACTGAACTTCTTGTCATCCGATTGTCTACTAACACCACGCTGCTAATACTCGCTCAGTGTGTGGTACTACCATAACTCCTAGGCAGCAGGCCCGCTGTCCCCCTAAATTGTGAAGTGCTGCGTAATGTATTGGCGCCATATAAATAAAGATTATCATTATTTATTATTATGGCCAAACGTCTCCATTTTGGTCTCATCTGTTCAGAGGACGTTTGGCTCGTTCGGATGCAATTTATGCCGTGCCGCCATATTCTTATTACAAGCCAGGCTTGTCTAGTCTTTTTGCTATTGTCATAGACATGCTGAGTCCTGTAGAGTCTGGGATGGTGCTTTTGCAGTTTCCCTTAGCATTGCACGGTCTGACCTTGCAGCTATTTTGTTGGGATGTCCCCACTCTTGGAAAGATTGTCTACTGTCCTGAATGTTCTCCACTTGTGAATAATCTTTCTCAGTGTAGAATGACAAACGTCAGATTGATTGGAAATGGCTTATAACCTTACTCAGACTGATAGGCAGCGACAGTTGCTTCTGTAAGATCAATGCCATTGTCTTTCCTCCTTTCCTCTTTCTATAGAAGAGCTCACACTTGTTGTTGATCACTAAATCAATGAAATTTGATAAGCAACACCAGGCAGCTTCTTACTCTTTTAATTACTTTGGAAGCAGTAAGGGTGTACTTAGTTTTTCATTCACCACTTCTGTATGAAAGGTGATTGCAACCAGGGATGCAGCTATAGGGGTGCAGAGGGAGCAGTCACTACCGGGCATCAGAGCCTGAGGAGGCCCACAGCTTTTGTATAAAAGGTGACTACAACCAGGGTCGTAGCTATAGGGGTGCAGAGGGAGCAGTCACTAGTTGTGGAGGAGTTTTGGCTGCTCTTCTCTACAGTGTTGCTTAAGGTCATTAAGGTTGGTGGACATGGTTTATGCTCTGGCCTCTTAGGCCGGGTTCACATGTCAGACTTGTAACATCGGGGAAATTTTACTTGGCAAAAGTTTTTTCGACTGAGGTTATGACATAGGTTATCTCCATGCCAACAAGACTAACTCGCATCCCTCCAGCCAATCTGAGGAGGATCCGCTCAAAAGAATGGACATGTTTATTTTTCTTTTTTCCACACCTCAATTTATAAACCGTAATATGAAAAACCCGGGCCGCACTGTAGTTCATTGTGTCAACACGGAAGAAATCTAACGAGAAATCAACATTGAATTCCTCATTAAAACCTGTCATGTGAGTATAACTAAAGGTCCAGCCACTGCTTTCCATTGAGTTGGGGTCTGGACTTTGGTTCACTGGGGAGAGGTCTGTACTTTGGGCAATTGGGGAGAAGTCTGGACTTTGGGCCATTGGAGAGAGGTCTGGACTTTGGGCCATTGGGAGAGAGGCTGGACTTTGGGCCATTAGAAGAGGTCTGGACTTTGGGCCATTGGAGAGAGGTCTGGACTTTGGGCCATTGGAGAGAGGTCTGGACTTTGGGCCATTGGAGAGAGGTCTGGACTTTGGGCCACTGGAGAGAGGTCTGGACTTTGGGCCTTGGAGAGAGGTCTGGACTTTGGCCATTGGAGAGGGTCTGGACTTTGGGCCAAATTTGGGGAGAGGTCTGGACTTTGGGCCATTGGAGAGAGGTCTGGACTTTGGGCCAATTTGGGGAGAGGTCTGGTCTTTGGGCCATTGGAGAGAGGTCTGGACTTTGGGCCATTGGAGAGAGGTCTGGACTTTGGGCCATTGGAGAGAGGTCTGGACTTTGGGCCACTGGCGAGAGGTCTGGACTTTGGGCCAATGGTGAGAGGTCTGGACTTTGGGCCATTGGAGAGAGGTCTGGACTTTGGGCCATTGGAGAGAGGTCTGGACTTTGGGCCATTGGAGAGAGGTCTGGACTTTGGGCCATTGGAGAGAGGTCTGGACTTTGGGCCATTGGAGAGAGGTCTGGACTTTGGGCCACTACAGCCCCTGGTTCTTTCCCTTTTTAGCCATTCTGTTGTAGATCTGGTGCTCTGGATCATTGTCCTGGTGCATGATACGGTTTGGGTCAAGTTTTTGCTGTTTTGTCGAGGCCTCACATGTGACTCTAGAAGACTTTGATATAAGAGGAGATTGATGTCTGCAAGGTACCCAGCTCCTATTGCTCACTAAAACTGAACTTCTTGTCATCCCACTGTCTACTAACCCCACCCTGCTAATACTCGCTCAGTGTGTGGCACCACCATAACGCCAAGGCAGCAGGCCCGCTGTCTTTTGGTTATACTAGATTCTCCTCTGTCCTCCTTATACTCATTTCCTTGCTCGCTCCTGTCACCTGCACCTCAAAAACATCTCCAGAATTCGTCCTTTTCTCATTGTGTAAACAACTCATACTCTTATTACTGCTCTTATTCTTTCTCTTCTCGACTCCTGTTACTCCCTGCTTATCGGTCTCCCTCTCGGAAAACTCTCCCCTCTCCAAGCTGTCCCGAGTTTTTAAAGCCAGGCTCATCTTTCTTTCCAGCCGCTATACTGATGCCTCTACCCTGTGTCAGTCACTGCCCACCCTGTACAGGATGCAATGTAAACTCCTCACTCTCACCGATAAAACTCTTCACAGCGCTGCACCACTACATCACCTGCCTCATCTCTGTACCACCCTACCCGGTCTCTCCACAGCGCTGCACCCCCTACATCTCCTCCCTCATCTCTGTCTACCACCCTACCCGGTCTCTCCACAGCGCTGCACCCCCTACATCTCCTCCCTCATCTCTATCTACCACCCTACCCGATCTCTCCACAGTGCTGCACTCCCTGCATCACCTGCCTCATCTCTGTCCCACCCAACCCGATCTCGCCACAGCGCTGCACCCCCGACATATCACACCTCATCTCTGTCTACCACCCTACCCGGTCTCTCCACAGCGCTGCACCCCCTACATCACCTGCCTCATCTCTGTCTACCACCCTACCCGGTCTCTTCACAGCGCTGCACCCCCACAATCTCCTCCATCAAACTCTGTCTACCACCCTACCTTTTCTCTCCACAGTGCTGCACCCCTACATCTCCTCCCTCATCTCTGTCTACCACCGTACCCGGTCTCTCCACAGTGCTGCACCCCCTACATCTCCTCCCTCATCTCTGTCTACCACCGTACCCGGTCTCTCCACAGTGCTGCACCCCTACATCTCCTCCCTCATCTCTTTCTACCACCCTACCCGGTCTCTCCACAGCACCTGCACCGCCTACATCTCCTCCCTCATCTCTACCACCCTACCTGGTCTCTCCACAGCGCTGCACCTCCTACATCTCCTCCCTCATCTCTACCACCCTACCCGGTCTCTCCACAGCGCTGCACCCCCCTACATCTCCTCCCTCATCTCTGTCTACCACCCTACCCGGTCTCTCCACAGCGCTGCACCCCCTACATCTCCTCCCTCATCTCTAACACCCTACCTGGTCTCTCCACAGCGCTGCACCCCCTACATCTCCTCCCTCATCTCTACCACCCTACCCGGTCTCTCCACAGCGCTGCACCTCCTACATCTCCTCCCTCATCTCTACCACCCTACCCGGTCTCTCCACAGCGGGTGCACCCCTAACATCTCCTCCCTATCTCTGTCTAAACCACCCTACCCGGTCTCTCCACAGCGCTGCACCTCCTACATCTCCTCCCTCATCTCTGTCTTCCACTCTACCCGGTCTCTCCACAATGCTGCACCCCCTGCATCACCTGCCTCATCTGTATCTACCACCCTACCCGGTCTCTCCACAGCGCTGCACCCCTTACATCTTCCCCCCTCATCTCTACCTCCCTACCTGGTCTCTCCACAGTGCTGCCCCCCTACCATCTTCCTCCCACATCTCTACCAACCTACCCGGCCTCTCCACAGCGCTGCTCCTCCCTCATCTCTACCACCCTACCCCGTCTCTCCACAGCGCTGCACCCCCTACATCTCTCACCTCATCTCTGTCTACCACCCTACCCAGTCTCTCCACAGCGCTGCACCCCCTACATCTCCTCCCTCATCTCTACCACCCTACCCCGTCTCTCCACAGCGCTGCACCCCCTACATCTCTCACCTCATCTCTGTCTACCACCCTACCCAAATTTCTCCACAGTGCTGTACCCCCTACATCACCTGCCTAATCTCTGTACCACCCTACCCGGTCTCTCCACAGTGCTGCACCCCCTGCATCACCTGCCTCATCTCTATCTACCACCCTACCTGGTCTCTCCACAGTCTGAACCCCCTACAAACTCACCTCATCTCCCGTCTACCACCCTACCCGGTCTCTCCACAGTGCTGCACCCCCTACATCTCCTCCCTCATCTCTATCTACCACCCTACCTGGTCTCTCCACAGTGCTGAACCCCCTACATCTCCTCCCTCATCTCTGTCTACCATCCTACCCGGTCTCTCCACAGCGCTGCACCCCCTACATCTCCTCCCTCATCTCTATCTACCACCCTACCTGGTCTCTCCACAGCGCTGCACCCCCTACATCTCCTCCCTCATCTCTATCTACCACCCTACCTGGTCTCTCCACAGTGCTGAACCCCCTACATTTCCTCCCTTATCTCTGTCTACCATCCTACCCGGTCTCTCCGCTCTACTGATGATTTGAGATTACAGGCCTCAGTCATCCGGACCTCCCATGCAGGCACACACATTTCGGTCACTCCTTCACTTGTGCTCTCACAGGCACTTCTCTGTATATAGATGTACGGTCTGGGAGGCAGGTTCATCCAATTTTTATGTAAACCACCCCATATGTATGAAATATGGCTGGACTATTGTAAACCAAGCACTCGTCTCACTCAAACAACCTTATAGATTGTAAGCTCTTGCGAGTAGGAAACACACCTTGTGTCTGATCTGTAAGTAACTTTTTACTGTGTAATGTTTTGGTTTTGTCTGTACTTATACCCCCTAAATTGTAAGGTGCAGCATAATGTATTGGCGCTATATAAATAAAGATTATTATCATTATTTATTATTATGGCCAAACGTCTCCATTTTGGTCTCATCTGTTCAGAGGACGTTTGGTTAATTCAGATGCAATTTATGCCGTGCCGCCATATTCTTACACAAGCCAAGCTTGTCTAATCTTTTTCCTATTGTCATAGACATGCTGAGTCCTGTAGAGTCTGGGATGGTGCTTTTGCAGTTCCCCTTAGCATTGCACGGTCTGATCTTGTGGTTATTTTGTTGGGATGTCCCCACTCTTGGAAAGATTGTCTACTGTCCTGAATGTTCTTCACTTGTGAATAATCTTTCTCAGTGTAGAATGACAAACTTCAGATTTATTGAAAATGGCTTATAACCTTATTCAGATTGATAGGCAGCGACAGTTGCTTCTGTAAGATCAATGCCATTGTCATTCCTCCATTGTCTTTCCTCCTTTCCTCGTCTGTTGCTCCAGACCAGAAAATGACCGAAACCTGTGCTTCTGTAGAAGAGCTTGCACTTGCTGTTGATCACTAAATCAATGACATTTGATCAGCAGCACCAGGCAGCTTCTTACCCTTTTAATTACTTTGGAACCAGTAAGGGTGTACTAAGTTTTTCATTCACCACTTCTGTATGAAAGGTGATTGCAACCAGGGATGCAGCTATAGGGGTGCAGAGGGAGCAGTCACTGCCAGGCACCAGAGTCGGAGGGGCTCCAAGGCTTCTGTATGATGGGTGATTACAACCAGGGGCGCAGAGGGAGTAGTCACTACCGGGCACCGGCTCCTGAGGGGGCCCATAGCTTCTGTATGAAAGGAGATTACAACCAGGGGCACAGCTATAGGGGTGCAGAGGGAGCAGTCACTACCGGGCACTGGAGTCTGAGAGGCTCCAAGGCTTCTGTATGAAAGCTGATTGCAGCCCTAGTACTTGCGCAGGCTAGCCTGTCTCTGCGCAGCGGTGGATCCCATTGTGATCTGTTGGACTGTGTGATGTGCGCTTCTGGTCGCAGAGATCGGTGTCTGTGCTGGAGGGTGATGAGATATCGGCGGATCCTGTGATGTTCTCCGTCTGTGTATATGGTTCGTGGGCAGGGCTGTGGAGTCGGCAAGCCAAAGCCCCGACTCCTCAATTTCCCAAACCTCTGACTCCCGACTCCTGACTCCGACTCCTGACTCCCTCATACTCGGCGCATGTTTAAGTGATAACTTTACTGTAGTAAAATGGTCACATCAGGCTGTTTATCACCTTCTGATACAATAATCAAGCTATTTAGGTAGAACAGACACTGACAAGCTAAAGGGTAACAATGTTTTGATCTTTTAAATACTTGTGGGTAGAGTTGAAGAAAAAGCTGTATTTGTATCCAAGTCCAGTCTGCACCAACACTGGGAATGTGTAGAAGAGACCTGTGATCAGATTTTGGTCAAGATGTGCTTGAATCTGATTCAGAGCCCAGAAGGATTCGGGCAGTATTTAAAACCAAAGGTGGCTTTCCCAAATACTAACAAAATAATAAAAATTAAGATTTTGATTTTTAGGAGCAAAACAGTAACAATGCAGGTATATGAAAGAATCTGCAGAACTAAGCAGATGCTAAATCCTTGCACGTCACATATATGTATAAGATAGGTAAGATGACTGTATATAAAATTAAAGTAGCCTCATGTACAAAGCTGTAGTGGATGGTAAAATATGGTACCTGAAAGTCACAAGTTCAAACCATTGTTACCATTTTGCTTGTCAGTGTAAAATATATTTATAGGACGTGACTTTAGGACACAAAAAAATTGTAAATATGCCAAACACTGGAGGAACATTTGTGGAGTCTCTGAATTTGTTCTGAGAAATGGGATCGCCTCCGTCAGATCCTGCATACACCTCACATCTGAGCTCATCGTGTCAAGGCGAGAGAACGGCCTCTCTACACTAACTTGGGTTGGTGGCAAAGCGATGACCACAGGGGCAACATCTCTAACAATGTCAAAGTATAAAGGAATTGACTCAGCCACAGTCAATTTTGATGAATGGTTGAACTTTTCTATTAAAGCAAAAGTTTCAAGCTCACCACTCCAATTCGCATGTGTATAGGATTAGAGCGCCAGCTCTGCCTGCAGGTTCGTCTCTGCCCAGGATCCTGGCCTCCAGTCTCGGCTCCATGCAATAGACACCAAACAAACGGTAATGGATCCAGCGATGACAATGTAACCAAGGCTTCTTTTATTGATACATATATGGGAGGGTACAGTGAGGTACAGACATCGACGCGTTTCGGGCACAAACGAGCGCCCTTGCTCACGCGTCACGGGCACAAACGAGCAAGGGCGCTCGTTTGTGCCCGAAACGCGTCGATGTCTGTACCTCACTGTACCCTCCCATATATGTATCAATAAAAGAAGCCTTGGTTACATCGTCATCGCTGGATCCATTACCGTTTGTTTGGTGTCTATTGAACTTTTCTATGTCTTTGAAAACAGGTGAAAAATTTTGCTGAAATCTGTTTGCGCTGGGAGCGGAATCTTTTCCCCTGCGGCAGCGCTTTGCCTGCTCCATGTCATCAAATACACTCCTCATGTGAAGAGACTGAAGATATGGGAGCAGCAGAACCGGCCGCACCCAACTCCTCCTGCTCTTTGCATCGAACTAACTGGACCAACTAATTATATATTTTGGGAGTGGGTCCATTTTATGACGACTCCGACTCCTGTAAAATAGCCTCCGACTCCACAGCCCTGTTCGTTGGTCAGACACATAAGACCTGTTTTCTCCTTTCTGTCACTTAGGGGCCGCCCGGCTCATGGTGGTCCACATCTATAATGACTAAGACACATCTTGTAGAACGTGTTCCTCAAGTATTCTCTTTTTTCGGCAGTCTTTTTCTCCATTTATGGCAGAGTTCTGGCTCGGTGCCTCTTCCCCGCGTGCAGCGGTGGTCCGGCACCTGACGTTTGTGCCCGGCTCCGCGGGGGAGGGCTTGTCGCTTCCTAGCACTATATACATGGACTTCAGATTCCAGTCCTGTAGAGCGTCACAAGGCGGGTGCTGGCGGGGGACGCAGGGTCGGCTCGTGTCCCTTAGCAGGGTGAAGAGCCGGTGATGGCGGCCACAGACGGTGCTGAAGAATATCGCTGGGAGTGACTGCGCCACCGCCGCGGAGGAGTTATTCCCAGGAATTTAATAAAAGTACAGAGAGCGAGCGCAGGAAAGCGCTGGCTGATCGCACAGTGTCCAGCAGGTGCCCTCACAGAGCTGCGAAGCGGCCACAGGAAACCGCAGCCTGCCATGGGGGCCGCGCCAAGTCATTTGTGCTGCCTGCAGAGGGTCTCCCCTACTAAACATCCATTACAGTGTGGGCAGGCAGTGTCATCGGGTGTTACATGGGACTGCAGGATAGCATACAACCTATTATCTGTACACAGAGTTATCACTGTTATCTCTGGTGCTACATAAGACTGCAGGGGATATCTACTACATTATCTGTATTCAGAGAGTTATCACTGTTATCTGAGGTGTTACATAGGACTGCAGGTGACATCTACATTATCTATACCCAGAGAGTTATCACTGTGTTATGTGTGGTGTTACATAGGACTGCAGGTGAAATCTACTACATTATTTGTACTCTGAGTTATCACTGTTATCTGTGGTGTTACATAGGACTGCAGATGACATCTACATTATCTGTACAGAGTTATCACTGTGTTATCTGTGGTGTTACATAGGACTGCAGGTGACATCTACTCCATTATCTGTAATCAGAGTTATCACTGTGTTATCTCTGGTGTTACATAGGACTGCAGGTGACATCTACATTATCTGTTACTCAGAAGTTATCACTGTGTTATCTGTGTTACATAGGACTGCAGGTGACATCTACTGCATTATCTGTACTCAGGGAGTTATCACTGGGTTATCCGTGGTGTTACATAGGACTGCAAGTGACATCTGCATTATCTGTACTTAGACTTATCACTGTGTTATCTATGGTGTTATATGGGACTGCAGGTGACTACTACATTATCTGTACTCAGGGAGTTATCACTGGGTTATCCGTAGTGTTACATAGGACTGCAGGTGACATCTACATTACCTGTACTCAGAGAATTATCACTGTGTTATCTGAGGTGTTACATAGGACTGCAGGTGACATCTACTACATTATCTGTACTCAGGGAGTTATCACTAGGTTACCCGTTGTGTTACATAGGACTGCAAGTGACATCTGCATTATCTGTACTTAGACTTATCACTATTATCTGTGGTGTTACATGGGACTGCAGGTGACATCTGCATTATCTGTACTTAGACTTATCACTGTTATCTGTGGTGTTACATGGGACTGCAGGTGACATCTGCATTATCTGTGCTCAGAGAGTTATCACTGTTATCTATGGTGTTACATAGGACTGCAGGTGACATCTACATTATCTGTACTCAGAGCGTTATCACTGTGTTATCTGTGATGTTACATGGGAATGCAGGTGACATCTGCATTATCTGTTTTGTTACATAGGACTGACAGTGAAACGGTGTGCCCTCCTGTGGTGTTACATAGGACTGCAGGGAACATCTACATTATCGATGTGTTCTCCGTTGTTACAGCTGTGTGCCCCTTTACTGGTGTTACACAGGACTGCTCTCAGTGGTGTTATATAGGACGTCCCTGAGTTGTGTTACATAGGACTGCAAGTAACATTTGTACATAATATGTGTGTTATCAATGGTGTTACATAGGAGTGCCCTGAGTGGTGTTACATACGACTGCCCTAAATGGTGTTACCTAGGACTGCCCCAAGTGGTGTTACAAAGGACTTAAGGTAACATTTGTGCATTATATGTGTGTTCTCTGCTGTTACATAGGACTGCCATGAGCCCTGTTACAAATGAATGCCCTGAGTGGTGTTACATAAGACTGCCCTAAAGTTGTGTTACATAGGACTGCCCTGAATGATGTTACGTAGGACTGCCCTGAATGGTGTTACATAGGACTGCAGGTAACATTTGTACGCGATCTGGGTGTTGCATAGGACTGCCGTCGGTGGGCTCTAGGAGGAGGTGACGGGCGCCCCCTGGCGGGGTGTCGGCGGTGGGGCGGTAGAGGAGCGGGCGGCGGGCTGCAGTCCGGAGGAGAGGGCTCCGCTGCGGATGATGATGGGGGTGATGAGCAGGATGGTGGTGGTGGTGGTCGCCCCGGTGCCGCCGCCGCCGCTGCTGCTGCTGCTGGGGGAGCCGCCGGCTCTGGGCGCTGCGGCCGGGCGCCCTCTCCTCTTGGCCCCTCCCAGGGGCGGTACCGCTCAGGCTTTAGTCTAGCGCTGCTGCCTGCTCGGGGTGACACCCAGCTACGAGCAGCCGCCGGGGAAGCGCCGGCTCCGGGATTGTAGAGCGCGCCCGCGCCGGGAGTACTGCTGCCGCCGCCGCCATGGATTGAAACTTGTTGGGCTACAACTTTTGTGCTTGTTCGTGGGATCTGTTCCGAGCGCGGAGAGCAGGGTCGTGCGGCTCCATGGAGTGACCCCGGCCCCCGGGCTCTGAAGATCGGCACGCTCACCTGGGAGTGGGGGGTCCTCGGCTACAGCTACACTCTCGGGGGCTCCTCTGCGGATGTGACTGGGAACCATGTACTTTCTGTTCTCGTGGATATACTGGGGCTTACTGGTCTATATCTCCTCTGCCCAGGTAAGCGGGGCTGGTGCCCACATGCAGCCGCTCATGTGATCGCTCTCCTCTCGGGCACGTAGCACTTTCCATAAATACCCACAATCCGCGGGGCAGGTGATCGTGCAGCCGGGGCAGCGCACGCTCACTGATGTAGTGCAGGACAGGGGAGACTTGGCGGTGGTGAATGGAGCCGGAGCACCCCAGCCCCCCCCCCTGCTCCAGAGCTCAGACATTGGGCTTGTAACCTCACAGTCTGGTGGGCATGGAGCCCTGGAAGTTACATGAACTTCAGGAGGGTGCATATCCCATGGGCTCACTGGATGTGTGAGCTTCAGGCAGGAGCGTGCATGTCCCCCTGGATGTGTGAGCTTCAGGCAGGAGGGTGCTTTCCCCCCCGGGATTGGAGCCAGCTTCAGGGCGGAGGGAGCCGGCTGCATGCCCCCTGGATGTGGAGCTTCAGGCAGGAGCGTGCATGTCCCCGGGAAAGGTGGAGCTTCAGGCAGGAGCGTGCATGTCCCCCTGGATGAGTGAGCTTCAGGCAGGAGGGTGCATGTCCCCCTGGATGTGAGCGCTTCAGGCAGGAGCGTGCATGTCCCCCTGGATGTGTGAGCTTCAGGCAGGAGCGTGCATGTCCCCCTGGAGGGGTGAGCTTCAGGCAGGAGGGTGCATGTCCCCTGGATGGAGGTTCAGAGGAGGTGCATGTCCCCTGGATGTTGAGCTTCAGGCAGGAGCGTGCATGTCCCCCTGGATGTGAGAGCTTCAGGCAGGAGGGTGCATGTCCCCCTGGTTTTTGAGAGCTTCGGGGCAGGAGGGTGCATGTCCCCCTGGAATTGTGTGAGCTTCAGGCAGGGGGGTTTTGCATGTCCCCCTGACGCGAGCGCTTCAGGCAGGAGGGTGCATGTCCCCCTGGATGCGAGAGCTTCAGGCAGGAGGGTGCATGTCCCCCTGGACGCGAGCGCTTCAGGCAGGAGGGTGCATGTCCCCCTGGACGCGAGCGCTTCAGGCAGGAGGGTGCATGTCCCCCTGGACGCGAGCGCTTCAGGCAGGAGGGTGCATGTCCCCCTGGACGGAGCGTTTTCAGGCAGGAGGGTGCATGTCCCCCTGGACTCGCTGGATCTGTGAGCTTCAGGCAGGAGGGTGCATGTCCCCTGGACTCGCTGGATCTGTGAGCTTCAGGCAGGGGGGTGCATGTCCCACCTGGACTCGCGGGTTTCGTGAGCTTCAGGCAGGAGGGTGCATGTCCCCCTGGATGTGTGAGCTTCAGGCTGGAGGGTGCATGTCCCCCTGGATGTGTGAGCTTCAGGCAGGAGGGTGCATGTCCCCCTGGATGTGTGAGTTTTCAGGCAGGGGGGGTGAAATGTCCCCCGGGAGTGTGGCTTAAGGCAGGAGGGTGCATGTCCCCCTGGATGTGTGAGCTTCAGGCAGGAGGGTGCATGTCCCCCTGGATGTGTGAGCGCTTCAGGCAGGAGGGTGCATGTCCCCCGGGACTCGCTGGATGTGTGAGCTTCAGGCAGGAGGGTGCATGTCCCCCGGGACTCGCTGGATCTGTGAGCTTCACATAGGAGGCTTCAGACACGAAAATCATGTCCCCCGGGACTCGCTGGATGTGTGACCTGTAGGAAGGAGCATATCCCCCTGGACTCGCAGGATGTGTGAACTGTGCATGTCCCTTGGGCTCACTGGAGGTGTGAGCTCCTGGGGCACAGCAATCACTGAGAGCCATTGGATGTTGTCATTGATACAAGAATTATCAGTAATGAAAGTGTCTGTGGATAGAAGAACCTATAGAACATAGAGGAACCTATAGAACATGGAAGAGTCTATAGAACATGAAGACGTTCTGCAGCGCTGGCCAGGATGTTCCACGCCGGCTGCAGAGCACAGCCCTACTGCATCGCCATGTTCTCCCCGGTGACCTCTGATGTGCCTGGACCTTCTGTGTAGAGGTCTTGTACGTGCAGCATTGTCATAGATCCAGGCTGGGGACGGGGAGCGTGTGACTGGACTGTTAATGGGTCAGGGGCTCCTCCGGCCGGCAGCCCCTCTTCTCTGACGACAGACCAGGAGGCCGGGCTGCCCATGCTGCACGTACACTTTTCTAGCCTTGAGACAGACTGAAGGCCTTCAAATCTCTTTCATGTGACTGGGCCAAGCTTCCCCCTTCTTCTGAGCGAGCACACTGCCAGCAGTCACTAGGCCACAGTCCACATTGTGAGTTGGAAATGTCCTTGAATGAGCGAGCCTCCTGCTCTGACACATCCCAGGGCTTCCTCTTTCTTCTCTTGAGGTTTTTGGGAAGGGTCCTTGTGCGCTCACAAGCGCTTTTTTACAAGTAAGCCTAATTGTTTTTCCAAGCATTTACAGTTACAAAGCTCAACTAATGAGGAAGGAGAGATTGTGGCAAGACGGGCGGAGGGAGACAAGTTAACTGCTTCACTTCCTTGCCAAGCCTCCCAGGAGTTCTGAGGAGCAGTGGGTGCTATGGAGGGGTGTGGGGGCCCTGCACCCGGTGCTGGATGCTCACTTCTTTTTATAGAATGTAGATATGAGTCTGTTACCTCTACGCTTTGTTGGGGCTGTGTGGACACAATCTCCACAGGACACTCTCCTTAGCCCCAAAGTTCTTTCTACAGCAGACACCATAGGGGCGATCTTCTCTGTAGCTCCTGAGAGCAGGTACCAGGAAGCTCTGAGGAGAGTAGTGAGGGTCCGATGCCATGGGGGCCCCTACACCTGGCGCTGGCTGCTCGCTTTATGTAACGGAGATATCAACCTGTTTTCAGAGCTCTACTCTTTGATAAAAAGGATTGTATTCACTCTTCCCAGCAATCTCCACAGGACACTTGCCCTTTTAGCCCCTGTGTTCTGTCTACAGCAGATACTACTGTGTGTTATCTTCTCTGGGACCACCAACAGCAGTGATTAGGAAGCTCCAGCATTAGTGACCTAGTCCAACTATCTGCAAGGTCACGTCGGGCACTTCCCTCTCCGTGGTGACTTGTTCTGTGTTTGTCCTCCTGGATTTTGGCTGCTGTAGAGGACCCAACTTTCTGACAAGTTGTTTCGGAGTTTGGGGACACCTCGCTGTTCCATCAGCTTCCAGGAAAATCCATTGCTGGTTTTCTCCAGGACTGAGCGATTGGCTGCAATGGAAAGTCATTGTTCCCAGGGATTGCTGGAAAATCTGGTCTGGATCCAAACTTTATAGATGTGTTCATGTATATTAAAATGTACAGGGGATGTATGGATGTGTATAGAGCACAGGGGATGTATATATGTGTATAGAGCACAGGGGATGTATATATGTGTATAGAGCACAGGGGATGTATATATGTGTATAGAGCACAGGGGATGTATATATGTGTATAGAGCACAGGGGATGTATATATGTGTATAGAGCACAGGGGATGTATATATGTATATAGAGCACAGGGGATGGATGTATGTATGTATGTATAGGGGACGGGTGTGCATAAATGTGTAGAGCACGGGAGACAGGCGCGTGTTTAGCGTACAGGTTGCAGCCACTGGCTGACGACATCACGGAGCTGGTGGATGTTAGAGACCTTGTGCTCTTCCACCTTCCGCAAGAGGATGTGCCACAGATGCTCCATAGGGTTGAGGTCTGGAGACGCTCGGTCACTCCAGCACCTTTACCCTCAGTCTCTTTAGCGAGGTGTTTGGGGTCGTTATCATGTTGGATATTGCCCGGCAGCCCAGAAGGGAGCGGATCAGGCTCTGCTTCAGGAGGTCACAGGACATGTTGGCATTCATGGCTCCCTCAATGAACTGCAGCTCCGCACAGCTGGCAGCGCTCATACTGCCCCAAACCATGACACTCCCATCACCATGCCTGACTGTAGACACACTTGTCTTTGTCCTCCTCACCTGGTTGCCTCCACACACGCCCGACACCACCTGAACCCAATAAGTTTCTCTTGTTCTCATCAGAGGATAGGACAGGTTCCAGTAATCCAGGTCCTTCGTCTGCTTGTCTTCAGCAAACTGTTTGCGGCTTTCATGTTCTTCCTCATCTTTAGAAGAGGCTTCGTTCTGGGACAACAGTCACGCAGACTGATGCAGTGTGCGGCGTATTGTCTGAGAACGGACAGGCTGACCTCCGCCCCTGTAAACTCTGCAGCAATGCTGGCAGCACTCATCTCTGGATAGGACACTGAGCTCGTGCACTCAGCTTCTCTGGTCGACCATGGCGAGGTCTGTTCTGAGGGGAACCTGTCCTGTTCGCTGTATGGTCTTGGCCCCCGCGCTGCAGCTCAGGGTCAGGGTGGTGGCATCTTCTTACAGCCCCGGCCATCTCTATGTAGAGCAACAATTCTGTTCTTCAGACCCTCAGACAGTTCTTTGCTATGAGGGGCCATGTTGGACTCCAGTGACCAGTATATGAGAGTGAGGGCGATAACACCAAATTTAACACACCTGCTCCCCACTCACACCTGAGACCTTGACACACTAATGGGTCACAGGACACTGGCGAGGGTAAATTGGGCACAATTTGTCCATTCTCATTTAGGGAGTGCACTCACTTTTGTGGTCACTGAGGGGCGCCCTCACTTTTGTTGCTACAGGTTTAGACATTGATGTCTGGATTCTTTTGAGGGCACCAAATTTACACTGATGCAAGCTGTGCAGTGACGATTTCACATTGTATCAAAGGGTCACATCCTCAGTGTTGTCCCAGGAGAAGATGTAACACAATTTTTACAAAAATGTCAGGGATGTACGGACTTTTGTGAAATGCTGTATATAATGTCAGGGGTGTCCGGACTTTTGGGAGATGCTGTCTATAATGTCAGGGGTGTCCGGACTTTTGGGAGATGCTGTCTATAATGTCAGGGGTGTCCGGACTTTTGGGAGATGCTGTCTATAATGTCAGGGGTGCACTGACTTTTGGGAGATGCTGTCTATAATGTCAGGGGTGCACTGACTTTTGGGAGATGCTGTCTATAATGTCAGGGGTGCACTGACTTTTGGGAGATGCTGTCTATAATGTCAGGGGTGCACTGACTTTTGGGAGATGCTGTCTATAATGTCAGGGTGTGCACTGACTTTTGGGAGATTGCTGTCTATAATGTCAGGGGTGCACTGACTTTTGGGAGATGCTGTCTATAATGTCAGGGGTGCACTGACTTTTGGGAGATGCTGTCTATAATGTCAGGGGTGCACTGACTTTTGTGAAATGCTGTCTATAATGTCAGGGGTGCACTGACTTTTGTGAAATGCTGTCTATAATGTCAGGGGTGCACTGACTTTTGTGAAATGCTGTCTATAATGTCAGGGGTGCACTGACTTTTGGGAGATGCTGTATATAACGTGAGGGGTGCACTGACTTTTGTGAGATACTGACTATAATGTCAGGGGTGCACTGACTTTTGGGAGATACTGTCTATAATGTCAGGGGTGAACTGACTTTTGGGAGATACTGTCTATAATGTCAGGGGTGAACTGACTTTTGGGAGATACTGTCTATAATGTCAGGGGTGAACTGAGTTTTGGGAGATACTGTCTATAATGTCAGGGGTGTACTGACTTTTGTGAAATGCTGTCTATAATGTCAGGGGTGCACTCACTTTTCGGAGATGCTGTGTGTATAGAGCACATGTACAGGAGGTGTGCATAATATTCCCTTCTCACATAAAGTTAGGGGTATTTGGCTTTTGGGTGAAACATAGAAACGTAACTCTCTTTCCGTCTCGGCGATATTTCCTCCTGGAAGTTGTAGCAATGTGGATTTTCTCACCTCAAACAATGTAACGAAGCAGAAGCCGTGGAGGGAAAACCACATCCAAAAATGTCAGTGTCTCTGTAACCTGTCCTGTGACCTTGGACGATTACGCTGGACAACGAGTCTCTGCTGACAAAATTGCTGGAGGCGGAGGGCCACTTTAAAGGGGGCCCCCAGGCATTGGGGGGGGGAAGGGGCTAGGGACCCAAAGCTTTGGGGCAGCGAAGGGAAAAAAAATGATGGGATAGCATGGGGGGACGGGGGTGCGGGGCGGGGGATAGCACGGTGGGGGACGGGGGTGCCCGCGCGGGTGCACTGGGGGGGGGGGGGGCCGGGGCGGGGCATAGCATTGGGGGGGACGGGGGTGACGGCCCGGGGTAGCACTGGGGGGGGGGGGGCCCGGGCCCTAGCATGGGGGGGGGGGGGGGGGGTGCCCGGGAAAGCATGGGGGGGCGGGGGTGCGGGGCCTAGCATGGGGGGGAAAGGGGGGCGGGCTTGCACTGGGGGGGACGGGGGGGCGCGCGCGCACTGGGGGGGCGGGGGGCGCGCGCGGGTAGCATGGGGGGGGGCGGGGGCGGGGGGCGGCCTGGGGGGGGCGGGCTAGCCTGGGGGGGGGGCGGGGAAAAGGTGGGGGGCCCCCGCGGGATTGCACTGGGGGGGGGCGGGGCCGGGCGGCAAGCAATGGGGGGGGGCGCGGGCATAGCACTGGGGGGGGGCGGGGAAACGGGGGCGCGCGCGCATAGCACTGGGGGGGGGGGCCCCGCGCGGATGACTGGGGGGGTGGGGGGGCGCATAGCATGGGGGGGGGGGGGGAAAAGGGGGGGCATAGCCCGGGGGGGGCGGGGGGGGCGCTAGCACGGGGGGGCAGGCGGGGATGCACTGGGGGGGGGCGGGGGGGGGAAACGGGGGGGGCGGGGCCGGGGCATAGCACTGGGGGGGGGGGGGGAAACGGGGGGCGGCGGCTTTTCATGGGGGGGGCGGGGGAAACGGGGCGGGGGGGCATAGCACTGGGGGGCGGGGAAACGGGGGTGCGCGCGGCTAGCCTGGGGGGGGGGGGGGGCGGGCCGGGGCATAGCACTGGGGGGGGGGGGGCCGCGCGCGCGATAGCATGGGGGGGGGGGGAAAAAGGGGGGGGGCCCGGGGGGCATAGCACTGGGGGGGCGGGGAAACGGGGGGGCCGGGGGGCCCTGCAGGGGGGGCGGGGGGGGCGCGCGGGATGCATGGGGGGGGGGACGGGGCGGCCGGGATAGCACGGGGGGGGGGCGGGAAAGCGGCAAGCCTGGGGGGGGTGGGGAAGGGGCAATGTAGGGAACGTGCCCTTGTAGAGGGGGGGGTTTTCCCCTCTTGGTTTTTCCCCCCATGCTTTTCTTGGAAAGGGGAGAAAGGGGGCGTGAGGGGGCATAAATCCTCTGGGACAAATTAGCCCCAAATCCTGACCAAGAACGGCCGTTTAAGGGGTTTGGGGGAAAAACAGGTCCGGGAAAGTTTTCGGGGGCTGCAAAGGGGCC
The DNA here is from genome assembly GCA_025379985.1 of Phyllomedusa bahiana. Taxonomy (NCBI): domain Eukaryota; kingdom Metazoa; phylum Chordata; class Amphibia; order Anura; family Hylidae; genus Phyllomedusa; species Phyllomedusa bahiana. The sequence goes on along the minus strand of JAODAL010005788.1, from coordinate 21,539 downwards.
GGAACGGGGGGGCGCGATTGCCTGGGGGCCCCTGGGCCCGCTTTGCCGACTTGTTGGGGGGCCCCGGGCCCCCTTTGGTTATTGTGGGGGGCCCCTGGGGGCTTTGGGGCACTTTTGGGGCCCTCCCCTTTCGGTCCAGTCCTGGGAGTGGGCCCCCCTTTTCGGTCACTCCCTGGGGGCCCCCTGGGCCCGCTTTTCGGGTTTAATTGGGGGCCCCGGGGCCCGTTTCGGAAAATTTCCCTGGGGGGGCCCGGGCCCGCTTTGCGGGGAGTCCTGGGGGCCCCCGGGCCCCCCCTTTTTGGTCCACGCCCGGGGGCCCTGGGCCCGCTTTGCGGTCCACGTCCTGGGGGCCCCTGGGCCCGCTTTGCGGTCCACGTCCTGGGAGCCCCTGCGCCCGCTTTGTGCGTTCTTTATCTCTGTTACGGCCTCCATCTCCAGCACGTCCAGTATTTTTCTATGACGGTGTCAGTGACTAGTCAGGTGCTGCGTGCATTGTTTGTGGGTGAGATGGCCGCTTGCCTTGCAGAGCCGTAGCTTCTTCAGGTTTCAGCACAGCAATGTCAGCAGTACTCTCACTGCTAGAGAAAAGGTCACCCCCATAGTGGTCCTGGCTCCTCTGCTGTCCCTGCTGTGACTACAAGGGCAGGTCTGACCTGTAATCGCGGGCTTCTAATGTCCTTGGAAGAGGCTGGTTGAGTGGACATGTGGACAGCATCAGAGGCCGGGCCACAAATTCCTGAAATTGTTGCTATTAATGTCACTGCTCGCTAATTAGCTGCACTGAGATGTGGCCGGGTTCAGTTTACGGCTGTCCGTCAAGGCTCCTCTTAATCCAGGCCTGGACGAACATAAAGGTTAGTGCAAAGGCCTTTTGGGTTAGGTGATTTCATTTGTCAAATGCTGAGCAAAGGTTATTATTCGAAAATGCAAAAACACATGAGCAAGGTACTCTACTGGCATATATCCCTCTGGATAGGTAGGTAAATAGGTCTTTCTAGTAGGCAGATATATAGGCCCCCTCAGGTAGGTCTAGCGGTCTTGTTAGTAGGTTGGCATATAGGCCCCTCTGTAGATAGGTCTAGCGGTCTTTTTAGTAGGTTGGCATATTGGCCCCTCTGTAGATAGGTCTAGCGGTCTTTTTAGTAGGTTGGCATATAGGCCCCTCTGTAGATAGGTCTAGCGGTCTTGTTAGTAGGTTGGCAGTAGGTTGGCATATAGGCCCCTCTGTAGATAGGTATAGCGGTCTTGTTAGTAGGTTGGCATATAGGCCCCTCTGTAGATAGATAGGTCTATTAGTCTTTTTAGTAGGTTGGAATATACGGCCCTCTCAGTAGGTTTTTAGGTGTATAAAAACCTCTGAACAGGGTCAATAATCGAGTGCATTCAGCAGCCTTTCTCCACCCAAACCGTTATTGTAAAGTTAGGGTTATTATAGCTGTAACTGGAACTACCAACAAACCGCTATATTGGGGAGAAACAATGTGGCGCTTTGTACTGTACTCTTTTGATATAAAGTGTAAATTGGATTAAATGCCTCACTAAAACGTAAACATTAAAGAAATAACACAATGACCATTGAAAGGAAACAACACGTTTCACGCCGTAATCAGCGTTTCATCAGTTCCGGTTTATTATTTACTGATATTCCAAATTAAAAACCTGGGTCCTTCCTTTTGGATTCACCCTAAATCTCCAGGGCTGTGGTTTTGGACGTTATACAATGGACCGACTCCCAAAATATATAATAAGTTGGTCCATTTAGCTCAATCCAGTGCCAAGAGCAGGAGGAGTCGGGTCCGGCCAGTGCTGCCACTCCCAGATCTTCAGCCTAATCAGATTGAGGAGTGTAATTGATGACATGGAGCAAAGTGTTACCGCAGGGAGAAGAGCCTGCTCCCATAGCAAACAGAGCGACCAGATTTCAGAGAAGATGAAGCGTTCATCAGACCTGACTGTGCCGGAGTTGACTCCTTTATACCCTGAGATTGGTAGAGATGTTGCCCCTGTGGTTACCGCTTTGCCTCCAGGTTAGTGTAGAGAGGCCGTTCTCTAGCCTGGAAATAATGAGTTCAGATGTAAGGTCGTCTATGAAGGATCTGATGGAGGCGATACTATTCCTCAGAACAAATTCACTGACTCCACAAATGTTACTCAGGACGGTGTTTTTCCCCACTTACTGCAGCCATTTACAATTTATTAAAGTTTTTTTTTTGTCTAAAGTTGTATCCAGTAAAAATAATGTCGGTTCTATCTAAACAGCTTGATTATTGTATCATAAGGTGATAAACAGCCTGATGTCACCATTTTACTACAGGGAAGTTATCACTTAAACATGCGCCGTGTATGAGGGAGTCGGAGACTTGGCCTATGGACTCCACAGCCCTGGACTCCTGCTTGTTGTCACATTTGCCTCTGTTTTAAAGGGAATTTATTGCCATTTTTTTCCTTTTTTTAAGCAAATGAAAACCAGACACTGATGCATTGATTTTTATTTTTTTCCTGATTTGTAGATTTCTCAATTCTGTTTTCTGTGTATGGTTATGGGGCGGCCATCTTGTCTGTACTGCTTTTAACTGCATTTACAGAGATGCTTTACAGCAGCTACATAGACATAGGAACCTGTGAAAAGGAGCAGAACCATTCTATACTTCTATAGGAGAGTGTTGGGTCGATGGTCTGTGACCTTTCAGAGAGGGGGAGCGGTGACATCTCCTGCTTTTGTGAATGGTGGATCCTGTGTTATCTATATATTGGTGTTACCTGTCAGTGTAATCCTGCCTGTGATGATAATGAGAAGACTGTGGAGAAGTGATCTCTACAGAACAGGAAGTATCAGACTATTATTAGGCCTAGTGGCTAAAGTGAAATCTGCAGGATTTCGGGATTTTTAAAAAATTATACTGATACAATTTTATTTTATTTTTTTAAATCCTTTGCGCTATACAATAGGTCGTTTTGTGATGACATCTTTCATTTAAAGGGGATATATGTGACATGCCATCACAGTAGATAGGTGTGGGTGTAACCTCTGGCAGGGCTGTGGAGTCGGTAAGTCAAAGCTCCGACTCCTCAATTTCCCCGACTCCCTCATACACGGCGCATGTTCAAGTGATACCTTTCCTGTAGTAAAATGGTCACATCCGGCTTTTGATACAATAATCAAGCTATTTAGGTAGAACAGACACTGACAATCATCTTCCAAATCTTATACATAAATGTGACTTGCAAGTATTTAGCATCTGCTTAGTTCTGCAATTTCTTTCCTGTAACTGCATTATTGTTACGGTTTTGCTCCTAAAAATCAAAATGTTAATTTTTATTATTTTGTTAGTATTTTGTAAATCCCTTTGGCTTTCAGCTCTGCCTATGTCCTTTTGGGCTCTGGATCAGATTCAAGCAGGTCTTGACCAAAATCTGATCCCCGATCTCTTCTACACGTTCCCAATGTTGGTGCAGACTGGACTTGGGTATGAATACAGCTTTTTCTTCAACTCTATCATAACATCCCCATATCCTCAGGCTTATTCCACTGAACTGGACAGTTCTTTCCATCTCTCGCTCCGTTCGCCCCTTCTCCCTTGGTTCTTCCTATTCCCCCTAGCAGACCCCGTTCTATTGACTTCCATCTCTCGCTCTGTTCGCCCCTTCTTCCTTGGTTCTTCCCATTCCCCCCTGGTTCTTCCCATTCCCCCCAGCAGAGCCCGTTCTATTGACTTCCATCTCTCTCGCTCCGTTCTCCCCTCTTCCCTTGGTTCTTCCCATTCTACCCATCAGAGCCCGGTCCATTGACTTCCATCTCTCGCCCCGTTCGTCCCTCCTCCATGTTCTTCCCATTCCCTCCATCAGAGCCCGGTCTATTGACTTTCATCTCTTCACTCCAAATCCCCCGTTTCTTCCATGTTCCGTTCTTTTCTGTAAACTCTTTGCCGACGCTTCTTATGAGGAGATTGAAGTCGCGGTTTCTTCCCTTTTTTCGGGCCATCATTCCAGACCTGTGTAATGTGCCTGGTGCTTGCAGGGACTGCCGTGTCTTAGCGTCAGAACCGATCGACCTTGTGATGAGCAACTTGTTGGCTTTTATATTTCTCCTGGACGTCACCTCTTGGCTTTTGACGGACTTCATTCCATAATCTTCCTGCTGTCAGGGCCTCACATGATGCAGTTCGGCCATTTTCTTGGCCCAGAGACGCTATCGATGAGCTGGATGAGGCCGCTTCTTTCTTCTGGGGGAATCTTCTTCATGGCTGCTTGAACAAGTGAACTTTCGCTTGGGAATCAACCTAATAACACACTGAGCTATTAGGGAATGTGAGAGCAGGTTGTAATTTGTAGTAACAAGAAAAAAAAGATTGTCCCACAACCAGGAGCAAAACAGTAACAATGCAGTTGCAGGAAAGAATCTGCAGAACAAAGCAGATGGTAAATAGCTGCAGGTTAAAGTTATGTATGAGCCAAGAGGATGGTCTATAAAATGATGGGAGTCTCACGGTCACAGCTGTAGTGGATGGTGAGATATGGAGCCTGGAAGTCACAAGAGCAGAACATTGTTACCATTTTGCTTCTCAGCGTAAAATATATTTATTGGCTACAACTATATACACACAAAAAAATTGTAAATACGCAAAACACTGCAGTAATTGGGGAAATAACAGTTTTCAACAAAAACGTTCTGAATAACATTTGTGGAGTCTGTGGATTTGTGCCGAGGAATAGTATCGCCCCCATCAGATCCTTCATAGACGTCCTCACATCTAAGCTCATCATTTCCAGGCTAGAGAACGGCCTCTCTACACTAACTTGGGGGAATGGCGGTGACCACAGCGGCAACATCTCTAACAATGTCATTGTATAAAGGACTCTCTCCTCAGGCAGTTAGGTCTGATGAACAATTCATCTTCTACTTTGAAAGGAAGTGAAAAATGTTGCTGAAATCTGCTCGTTCTGTTTGCTATGGGAGCGGGATCTTCTCCCTGCGGTAACACTTTGCCTGCTCCATGTCATCCAAATACTTTTGAAAATTAACCTCCTCATCTGATGAGGCTGAAGATATGGGAGCAGTAGCATTGCACTAACTGGACCAATTTATTATATCCATTTTATGACGGCTCTTGAGATGCAATATACCACCTGCGGTGCTGTCGTGCTTCCGTTGTGGGGTGGTCGGGGTAGTGTGTGTGGTAGGTACCGGTGGCGCTCTCATGCGTGTGTTGGGTTTAGTGTGTGTGGTGGTTACCTGCGGTGCTCTTTCTAATGCGCACGAGGGATGTGGGTACCTGCGGTGCTCTCTCTAGCGCGCGCGCGGGTTGTGGATTCCGGCGGCGCTCTTTCTAACGCGCGCGCGAGGGTTAGGTACCCGCGGCACTCTCTTGCATGCGTTGGTGTGTGTGGTAGGTTTTACCCCGGCGCTTTTTAGGCGGTGGTTGTGTGGGTAGGTACCCCGGGGGTTTTGGGGTTTGGTGTGTGTGGTAGAAAAGGGGTCTTTGGGTTTCCTTTTGGTTGGTTTTTTTTGGTACCCCCCTTCCTTGCTTGGGTTTGGGGTTTTATTTTCCCCCTCTTTGCGTGCGTTGGTGTGTGTGGTAGGGTACCGCCGTCTTTCGGCTTTTGTTTTAGGTCCCCGGGCCTCTCTTCTTTGGGGTGGTGGTGGACCCGGGGCCCTTTCCCCTTTTTGGGTGGTTTGGGGAGGTCGCGGCGGCTCTCTTGGGGCGTTGGGTCCTTTGTTTTGGGAGGTTCCCGCGGCCCCCTTTTGGGGGGCCCCTTGGTTGTTTTTTGGTACCCCCTCTCTTGTGGGCGGTTGGGGTGGGGAGTTAGGGCCTTTTATTTGTGGGCTTTGGGGGTATAAGCGGGCTCTCTTCGGGGGTTTGGGGTTTTGTGTGGGTGGTACCGGGCGCTCCTTTGGGGGTTGGGTTTGTGGTGGGTCCCGCGGGCTTTTTGCCGGGTTTGGGGTTGTTGTTTTAGGTCCCGCGGCGCTTTTTTCGCGGGGGGGGTTAGGTACGCGGCCTTCTTGGGGGTTGGTGTGTGGGTAGGCCCCGGGGGTCTCTTTGGGCCGTTGGTGTGTGTGGTAGGTACCCGCGGCGCTCTCTTGGGGGGTTGGTTTGGGTGGTGTATGCGGCGCTTTTTGGGGCGTTGGTGTGTTTTGGTAGGCCCCCGCGGCGCTTCTTGCGTGCTTTGGTTGTGGGGTTTGGCCCCGCGGGCTTCTTGCGGCGTTGGGTGTTTTGGGGTAGGTACCCCGGGCGTCTTTTTGCGGGCGTTGGTGTGTGTGGTAGGTCCCCCGCGGCGTTCTTGGGTTGGTGTGTGGGGTTTTGGGGTATCCCCCGGCCCCTTTTTTGCGTGGTTGGTGTGTTTTTGGTAGTACCGGGGCCCCCTTGCTTTGGTTGGTGTGTGGGGTGGTTCACGGGTCCTTTGCGGGTTGGTGTGTGTGGTGGTCCCGCGGGCTTTTGCGTGGTTGGTGTGTGTGGGTAGGTAGGGGGCCTTTTGCGGCGTTGGTGTGGGGGTAGGTACCCGGGCCTCCTTTTGGGGGGTTGGTGTGTGTGGTAGGCCCCGCGGGCTCTCTTGGGGCCGTTGGTGTGTGTGGTGGGTTTCAGGGCGCCCCTTGGGCGGGTGGTGTTTTGGGGTAGCCCCGCGGCGCTTCTTGGGGGGCGTTGGTGTGTGGGTAGGTACCCGGGCGCTCTTGCGTGCTTTGGGTTTGGTGTGGTGGTATAGCGGGTCTTTAGTGCGTTGGTGTGTGTGGTAGGTACGCGGTTTTGGGCGTTTGGGTGTGTGTGGTAGGTATCAGCGGCGCTCTTACGTGCGTTGGTGTGTGTGGTAGGTATCAGCGGCCTTCTTGGGGGTTGGTGTGTGTGGAAAGGTCCCCGGCGCTTCTTCCGGGCGTTGGTTGTGTGTGGTGGTAGGGCGCTCTTGCGCGGGGTTTGGGTTTTGTTTTGGGTAGGCCGGCGTTTTGCGTGGTTGGGTGGTGGTAGGACCCGGGGCGTCTCTTGGGGGTTGGTGTGTGGGGTGGGTTTTCGCGGCGTTTCGTGCGTGGTGTGTGGGAGGCCCCCGCGGCGTCTTTGCGGCGTTGGTGTGTGTGGTGGTATAGCGGGCTCTCTTGCGGGTTGGTTGTGTGGTGGGTACAGCGGGTCTCTTGCGGTTGGGGGGGTTGTGGTAGGACGCGGCGCTCTTTGCGGGGTTGGGGGTGGGGTTTTGGTGGTCCCCGGCGCTCTCTTGCCGGGCGTTGGTTGTGTGGTAGGTATCAGGGGTCTATTGGGGTTTGGGTGTGTTGGTTGGTTTCGCGGGCTCTCTTGCGGGCGGGGTGTGTGTTGGGGAACCGGGCCTTTTTGCGCGGGTTGGGGGTGTGGTAGGTTCAGCGGGTCTTTTGCGCTTTGGTTGGTTGTGTGGTAGGTACCCGCGGCGTTTTCTTTTGGGGGCGCCGGGGGTTTTGGGGGTGGTAGGGTATAGCGCGCTTTTGCGGCGTTGGTGTGGTGGTAGTACCGGGCCTTTCCTTGCGGGCGTTGGTGTGTGTGGTGGACCGCGGGCTCTCTTGCCGGCGCTTGGTGTTTTGGGGTTTATTTCCCGCGGCGTCTTTGGGGCGGGGTTTGTTGTGGTAGGTTCCCGCGGCGTCTCTTGGCGGCGTTGGTGTGTGTGGTGGGGTACCCGCGGCGCTCTCTTGCGTGCGTCGGTGTGTGTGGTAGGTATCGCGGGGTCTTTGCGGCCGTTGGTGGTGGGGTGGTCCCCGCGGGGTCTTTTGGCGTGGTTGGTTGTTTTGGGTAGGTCCCCGCGGCGCTCTTTGCGCCCCTTTTGGTGGGTGGTGGGTATCCGGCGCTCTCTTGCGGGTTTTGGTGGTGTGGTAGGCCCCCGGGCGTCTTTGCGGGGGTTTGGGTGGTGGTAGGTTAAAACGGGCTCTCTTGCGTGCTTGGTGTGGTGGTGGTCCCGCGGCCCCTTTTGGGTCTTTGGTGTGTGTGGTAGGTACCCCGGCGCTTCTTGCGGCGCTTGGGGTTGGTGGTACCGCGGCTTCTTGGCGGGCGTTTGGTGTGTGGGGTAGGTCCCCGCGGGTTTCTTCGGCGCGGGGTGTGTGTGGTGGGTCCCCGCGGGCTCTTTGGGGGGGGTTGGGTGTGTGGTAGGTACCCGCGGCGCTCTCTTGCGTGCGTTGGTGTGTGTGGTAGGTACCCGCGGCGCTCTCTTGCGCGCGCGTTGGTGTGTGTGGTAGGTACCCGCGGCGCTCTCTTGCGTGCGTTGGTGTGTGTGGTAGGTACCCGCGGCGCTCTCTTGCGCGCGCGGGTTTGGTGGGTAGGTCCCCCGGGGCCCCCTCTCTTGGGCCCCGTTGGTTGTGTGGTAGGTCCCCCGGGGGCCCCTTCGGGTGCTTTGGTGTGTGTGGTAGGTTACGCGGGCTCTCTTGGGCGGGGGTTTGTGTTGGTAGGTACCCGCGGCGCTGTCGCCCGCAATCTACTGTAGCCGGCACGCCAATAAAGGTGTATCCAGTCTGTATCTAGTAACTTGGTTACGAGCTACTATTGTTGCCGGATACTGATACTATATAGGTTCTGTGTCTGGGACTATTCAGGTTGTGGGAAGGTCTATGTAATAAATTGTGAGTTTATTTGTTTGTGTTCTACATAATATTGGTTTCTCATTTCCTCCCCCTTGTCGCCGCTTGTCCTCAGGATCTTGTGGAAAGCATTGCGGGAGCGGTTTGGGGTGAAAGGGGAAGGGTTATTTTTAGGAAGGAAGTTTGCTTGTGTTACACAATGTTCCTGTCTGTGTGCGCTGCTCCGTTATTGGATCCTAGACTTTGGACCCATCAGAGCCGAGCCTGCAGCATATCTCCCGCTCACAACACGCACGGCCGGCTCTGCTGCGCTGTTTGTTTTGCCATTGACTGACCTTCAGATATGAGCAATACAGGAAGGCCAGGGGCCACGCAGGGCCGCAGAGGCGTCCTCCTGCTGATGGACGGCCCGTCCCGGCTGTCGGGGTCCACTGCAAGCACAAAGCGGGTCAGGTTCATAAAACAGCAGCAGCCGGAGCTGGAGAGCCCCCGACCGCCGTCGCCTTAGACTGGAAGGAAGGGAAGCTTCAGGCTGAAGGAAGTCGTTGGCCGGTTCCCCTGATGATCATTTCCTATTGTCCTCACTTTATAGCTTCCTCTGCTCTTAATTACATCTCTACTAGGAAAGCAGTGGTGTCTGCAGCTCCTCCAACCTAATGATCGAGATGTCCCACCGCCACTGCAGGGGTAGGGAGGAAGGGGCCCAAACCCAAATCAGATAAAACATGAGATCGAAAGGCCAAAGAGGACGGAAGCAAACAGGATGCGGCCGTATCCGAGCCTTTTTAACCATTAAAATGTGCTTTCCCCGGGTGGGGTCTATATAGGGTCAGGATGGGGTGCCGGTTTTTCCGAGGGTCCTTATTTTTTTGGGTCAGAGGTGCTGCCCCCGGGGATCCGAGCTTAATAAGGGTCAGAGTTTGGCGCATCCGAGCTCTACGTAGGTTCAGAGTGCTGTTGTATCCAAGCGCAAAAGGTGTAGCCAAGCGTCATAGGTTGGGGGGTTCCCTTTTCCGGTTGTAGGTAAGGTGTAACCATAAAGGTTCAGGATGCTGTTGTACACAGACCCAGAATGTGTATCTGAGCTATACATGGGGTGAGGGAGCTGCTGTATCTGAGCTGTAGGTACGGTCGGGTGTGCCTTGTCGACTTATCGGGGATGGGGACGGTCCCCATTGGCTGCCCTCAGTATGACTCTCCACCACATCCATATGAATACCCAGCACCTGTAAATTGTTTGCTTTGCCCAGCTGTGGTTACCCCCGTAAAACCATTTCCCTGTATGGGGGGGGACCCCGCTCGTATGTAGATAGTGGGCATGCTGGCGCCTTGCACCCATTCACTGCTTTATCTACATCATAAGATCCCGGCGCCCTGAGCTCCTCTTTCAGAAACGACCCCCTTTTGTGGAAAAAGATAGTCGGCGGTATCCCGGGGTGGGTTCGTGGTTTTTGCTGCTGGGGGTCGCCAGTCAGCGGCCGCAAAAAACGTGCTTTATCTCCAGAGATGACTTGTTTTTCATCGTACCTAATAAACGTCCTCATGGCTTTCTCTCGCTTCTCTTCCCTGCAGTTTTCCTGGGCGGCCCCCACGCTAGAAAAAGAGCAGAAATCCACAGAAGGTAAGAAGCATTTGTGTGAAAGCCTTCATTTTTATAGTCTTGTGAACAGCTGCCCTCGTCTGGGCGGCGTGTCCCTTTCCCGCGGGGGGGCCCCGGGGCGGCCCTGTGCTCCGCCGGGGGGGCCCCGGGCGGCCTGTGCTGCGGGGGGGCCCCGGGCGGCGTGTGCTCCGCGGGGGGGCCCGGGGGGGCCTGTGCTCCGCGGGGGGGGGCCCCGGGCGGCCTGTGCTCCGCGGGGGGGCCCCGGGCGGCCTGTGCTCCGCGGGGGGCCCGGGCGGCTGCTTTGTGCTCGCGGGGGTGCCCGGGCGGCCTGTGCTCCGCGGGGGTGCCCCGGGCGGCCTGTGCTCTGCGGGGGGCCCCGGGCGGCCTGTTCTGGATGTGGCTGTCAATGGCATGTTGTGTATTTCACCAAGCGGCCTCGTGTGGGGGTTGGCTTTGTCCGGAGGGGTGAGGGCTTGTCCTGGTGCTGGGGCGGCTTTGTCACCTCTGGGTTCAGGTGCGGTCATTCATCTGATTCTGTTTGTTTGGGGGTTTTCTTGTTTCTTTTCTGGTTCTCACTGAGGCCGGGAACTTTTTGTCCAAGAAGTGTTTCTAGGTATTTTTCCCTGGATATGGGAGATCTGTAAGAATCTGGTATTGTGGATATTTCACCACCATGTTAAGCCGGGGAAACCGTACATGGGAGCGTCATGTTGGGACGATTCTGGGCAAGAGAGGTTCATGTAGCTGTGTTCCACGAATGTGGTTGATCTAGGAGATGCCTTTCAGTGATCACCTTGTGTGTCTGTTCTCCTTGGGAGATCTCATGTGGCTGATCAAGTAGGTCCCTGTCAGTGATCAACTTGTATGTCCCTACTCCTCGGTCGGTCCCTGGCAGTGATCACCTTGTATGTCCCTACTCCTCGTGATGTCCCTGGCAGTGACCACCTTGTATGTCCCTACTCCTCGGGTTGTCCCTGGCAGTGATAACCATGTATGTCCCTACTCCTCGGGAGGTGCCTGGCAGTGATCACCTTGTATGTCCCTACTCATCGGGGGCCCCTGGCTTTTGACCACCTTGTTGTCCCTACTCCTGGTCGGCCCCTGGCCCAGTGAAAACCTTGAAATTCCCTTCCCTCGGATGGGGGGCGTGTCCCCTGCGCTTTTGGTCTTACTGTACTTTATTTCCCCTTTGGGCTTTCCCAAAGCTTTCCCTTGGCACACAGTCGGGGAAATGGGGGCCCCTCGGCCCTTTTTGATTTCCTATTCTCATTCAGGCTGCGGGTGGTTGGAGATTAGTCAGCCCATTTATTTTAAGCTCCAGATACGTGGAGATCGTGCGCACGAGAGGGGGGGGGGGGGGGGGTTTCTTTTTCGTAGTACGACTTCTGGGGTCGTGCTCCTTTCACATGCCCGGAAGCGGAAAGGGTTCTGAACCCCCTTAAAGTTTCTTTTCATTTCGCTCCCTTGTAAATCCCGGGGCCGGTTCGGGGCCGTATTTTAAATTTGGGGGCACTTTTTAAACAGTGAAGCGTGCGGTACGTGAAGCCGCCCGCCCCCTGATAAAAAGGGCTATCTTTTCCCCTTGTTTCCTTTGAGGGGCAGCAGGGGGCTTATGGGCTAAGGTTTTCTTTCCCGGGCCCCCGCCGCTCCAAGTCAGCACAAACATGGTGCGGGTCCCTCCGGGCAGGTCCCACTGGGGGCCCGGGAGCAGCTCTGCAGCCATTAACCCCTGCACTCCACACCTGGCACCCCAAATACTCGTCCTGAGTCTGGGAGCAGGATGGGACTTCTTTACGTGTTGTGCGGCGTCTGCTGATACGAGGGGGATTGTTATATTATGGAGGACGCTGAAACAAAAATTGTAATTCACATCATAGATCCTGGCGGGGGCTGGGCTTTGCTACAGTTTGTCTTAAGGGTGGTAAAAGAGGGGGATGGGCAGCTTCCCGGCAGCTGCTCTGGTGGTCTCTGGTGTTGGACCACTACTGACGGCAAGGGAGGGGGGGTCTCTGGAAGTTAACTGAGGACTCCTGACAGACTCAGTAGGGCCAGACAGCCTGATGTCGACCCCGTATACTCCGGCCCATGATGGAGGCGGCGGCGGCGGCCTGAGGAGTCGCTCCTCGTTGTTCATGTGACGGAGCCCAAGGGAGGAAATCTACATTCCAGAATGAGCTGGTGTCGGGGGTAACAGGGGTGCGGCAGCTGGAAGTTCTCAGCTTGTCCCTGGCCGGGACGCAAGGGGGATTTCGAAGAGCTTTTCATTCTAATCCCAGAGGCCAATGAAACAGTCGCCCCGGGATGCAGGAACTGCAGGGGAATTCTTCCTGCTAATCTGGGAACCATGGGGCTCCACAGATCCGGACTGGGACTCTGGAGCCGGTGGTCGATGTACAGCGTCAAATGAGCTCCCTCACACCAAGAGCACGTGTCAGCTAGAAAGCGAGCGGGAGATGCTAGCAAAGTGTCCAGCTTGTGTGTGACGGTGCTGAGATATAGGGTACAGGAGGCATATAGGGCGCCGGGTGGTATATAAGATAGGGAAGTAGTATATAGGGGCTCAGGAGGTGTATATAGGGCACAAGAGGTGTGTGTGTATAGGGGCTCAGGTGGTGTCTATAGGACCCCAGGAGTTGTATGGGTTAGGGGAAGTGTATATAGGGCCCCAGGAGGTGTATATAGGGCCCCAATAGTTGTATAGGTTAGGGTAGGTGTATATGGGGCCAAAGGAGGTGTATGTGGCAGGGAAGGCAGAGGACTTGTTATTGAGCTTTTCATACGTCTTCAGATTCCTTTCTATAGAATCAATCAAGTGTCGCTTTTTCATTCCTTTGGTCCAGACGCTAAAGCCGCCAAATATCTCCTCGAGCTCCTTGTCCTGACTCCAGCAGAGATGGCGGATCTGAGCAGGCATGTTGTGGTCACCTCCCAGACCTGCGGGGACCAGGATTGCTCATTGGAAGCCCTAAACATGCGTTTCCATTTTTCTCCGTGTTAGCCCCTCGTACACGTTGACTGTCCAGCTGTAAACAAAGAAACATGGTCGTGCTCAGGAGGCAGGTGAAATAGAAGAAAATAGGACTCCCCCGCCAAGCGGCTGCGCTCCCGGGGCGACCAATCACAGGCCTTGGGGGTCACATGCTGTATCCAGCACCGTTCTGTATGGGCCAAAGTAATGGAGTCTGGATACCACCCCTCAGTCCAGTATCCTGTAATGTTCTATCCCATGTGCTGTACGGTCCTATAGATACCGCTGTATCCTGTACTGTATGGTCCTATAGATGCCGCTGTATCCTGTACTGTTCTATCCCATGTGCTGTACGGTCCTATAGATGCCGCTGTATCCTGTACTGTTCTTTTTCCCAAATGTGCTGTACGGTGTATAGATACTGCTGTATCCTGTGCTGTTCTATCCCATATGCTGTACGGTCCTATAGCTATACCGCTGTATCCTGTAATGTTCTATCCCATGTGCTGTACGGTCCTATAGATGCCGCTGTATCCTGTACTGTTCTATCCCATGTGCTGTACGGTGCTATAGATACTGCTGTATCCTGTAATGTTCTATCCCATGTGCTGTATGGTCCTATAGATACCGCTGTATCCTGTACTGTTCTATCCCATGTGCTGTAGGGTCCTATAGATACCACTGTATCCTGTAATGTTCTATCCCATGTGCTGTACGGTCCTATAGATACCGCTGTATCCTGTAATGTATGGTCCTATAGATACCGCTGTATCATGTACTGTATGGTCTTATAGATACCGCTGTATCCTGTACTGTATGGTCTTATAGATACCGCTGTATCCTGTACTGTTCTATCCCATGTGCTGTACGGTGCTATAGATACTGCTGTATCCTGTGCTGTATGGTCCTATAGATGCCGCTGTATCCTGTACTGTTCTATCCCATGTGCCGTACGGTCCTATAGATACTGCTGTATCCTGTACTGTTCTATCCCATGTGCTGTACGGTCCTATAGATACCGCTGTATCCTGTACTGTTCTATCCCATGTGCCGTACGGTCCTATAGATACCGATGTATCCTGTAATGTGCTATCCAAGGTGCTGTACGGACCTATCGATACCGCTGTATCCTGTACTGTATGGTCTTATAGATACCGCTGTATCCTGTAATGTTCTATCCCATGTGCTGTACGGTCCTATAGATACTGCTGTATCCTGTACTGTTCTATCCCATGTGCCGTACGTCTATAGATACTGCTGTATCCTGTACTGTTCTATCCCATGTGCTGTACGGTCCTATAGATCCCGCTGTATCCTTGCTTAGGCTTTTAGATACTGCTGTATCCTGTACTGTTCTATCCCATGTGCTGTACGGTCCTATAGATACCGCTGTATCCTGTGCTGTACGGTCCTATAGATACTGCTGTATCCTGTAATGTTCTATCCCATGTGCTGTACGGTCCTATAGATACCGCTGTATCCTGTAATGTATGGTCTTATAGATACCGCTGTATCCTGTACTGTTCTATCCCATGTGCTGTACGGTCCTATAGATACAGCTGTATCCTGTGCTGTACGGACCTATAGATACAGCTGTATCCTGTACTGTACTATCCCATGTGTGTACGGTCCTATAGATACGCTGTACCCTGTAATGTTTATCCAGGCTTCGGTCCTTTTAGTTACTGCTGTATCCTGTCTGTTAGGGTCTTATAGATACCGCTGTATCCTGTACTGAAATTGGTCTTATGATCCCGCTTTTATCCTTTTAATGTTCTTATCCCATGTGCTTTTACGGTCCTATAGATAATGCTGTATCTGTAATGTTTATCCATGTCCCTGTACGGTCCTATGGGAATTACCCCCTGTATCTGTAATGTTCTATCCATTGCGTATGGTCTATAGTACGCTGTATCATGTACTGTATGGTCTTATAGATACTGCTGTATCCTGTGCTGTATGGTCCTATAGATGCCGCTGTATCCTGTACTGTTCTATCCCATGTGCCGTACGGTCCTATAGATACTGCTGTATCCTGTACTGTATGGTCCTATAGATACCGCTGTATCCTGTACTGTATGGTCCTATAGATACCGCTGTATCCTGTACTGTATGGTCCTATAGATACCGCTGTATCCTGTAATGTTCTATCCCATGTGCTGTACGGTCCTATAGATACCGCTGTATCCTGTACTGTATGGTCTTATAGATACCGCTGTATCCTGTAATGTTCTATCCCATGTGCTGTACGGTCCTATAGATACCGCTGTATCCTGTACTGTATGGTCCTATAGATACTGCTGTATCCTGTACTGTGTTGTCATGTGCTGTAGATTTCCCGCTGATCGCTGTGTCCTTTCTCTACAGTGGTGCCGTTCATTAACGTCTACGAGCGCAGTATGTGTCAGGTGCGGGAGACCTTGGTGGACATCTACCAGGAGTACCCCGACGAGGTGGAGTTCATCTTCAAGCCTTCTTGCGTCGCCCTGATGCGGTGCGCGGGATGCTGCAGCGATGAGAACTTTGAGTGTGCACCCACGGAGTGGTACAACGTCACCATGCAGGTATGTGCCACGAGGTCCGTCGGCTTCCTCCTGGCAGGGGCTGCTGCACGTAATAGCGATTCAGCTTATTATAGACTAGAGACGCAGATTAACATTCTTCAGTAACTGGGACACGGCTGCACATTTGTACGTGACCAGCAGCGGACAATCCAGTCTGCAGAATATAACCGCAAAACCGGGAGCCTCTCCCCAACATTGCTCACGTCACGTAAATCCATGTTATTCCTGCCCAAGCCCCAGTGGTCCCACTCATAGGATATTCCCATAGCGCAGGGAGGTTGCCGCAGCGGCGGGCGAGATGTTGCAGGATATAAGGTAACGTTGGGACTTGTGCTTCTTTCTTCCAGATCTTGAGGATGAGGCCTCACTTTGGTCAGGAGTATATGCAGAAAAGTTTCCAGCAGCACAGTCGCTGTGAATGCAGGTAAGGACTATGGCGCCGCTGCCTCCGTCATCCCAGCAACAACAAAAAATCTATTAAAGGGACACGTCCATCAGAAAGGAGTATTTTTGTTAAAACGGATATTTCTGGAAAACATTTTTTTTATTTTTTTATAGCTTTGGCAGTATTTTTCTTTTATTTCTGGCAGTTCTATGCAAAAAATATATAACATCTTGACATTTTTCGAGCAGGGCAGATTAATGTCATTTGACTGCAGCTGCTGCTTATCTCTATGTAGTCTCATTACAAATAGTAGGTAATGACACAAAATGACTGTCCTATTGTTGTCAGGAGAGGGATAGATAAGGCTATGTTCACACGGCTTATTCTGGGACGTATTTCGGTCCGTAATTCAGTCCGTACTGCGCGAATTACGGGCTGAAATACGTCCCAGTCATTGCGGTAATCCACAGTTCTCATAGAGAACTATTGATTATGTCTCCTCTCCCCGCTCGGACAATACGCCGAGCGGGGAGATAAGTGACTTGGAAATTATTCACCGCATATACACCCCGAGAAGAATGAAGGTCTATGGGGCCGGCGGGCTGCCGCCCCCGCCCCCCCGTCCACACGGCATAATTGCGGGGCGAAATATGTCCACACCACAATTAAGCTGTGTGAACATAGCCTTGGATTAGACTAGACCAGAGTTTCTCAACTCCAGTCCTCAAGACCCACCAACAGGTCAAGTTTTCAGGATCTCCTCAGTATTGCACAGGTGATGTAATTATTGTCAGTGCATTCTGTGGGAGATCCTGAAAACATGACCTGTTGGTGGGTCTTGAGGACTGGAGTTGAGAAACACTGGACTAGACTGTCAGGGCAATGACAAAAGCAATACATGGAAGCATAGGATCATCAGAGGAGACTAATCTCTCTCACTGCAGCTTATCTCTATGTAGTCTCATTACAAATAGTAGGTAATCTGGATAGGAATAGACAAGATAATGGCAATGACCAGAGCAGTGCATGAAAGGATAATGGGGTAATCTCTTTCTGCACTGGAGAAGGGGTTTCTTCACACTTATCAGCTCCTGCTCTATAATACTTCTCTGGCCAGAACTATCCTCTCTATGCGTTGCTATCAGAGCTCACAGAGGGGGATGTCAGAGACACAAGCCAGGAAGTGCGGCATATATGGGAACTTTAAAAACGTATGTATGTGTGTGTGTATATATGTATGTACGTGTGTATGTGTATATATATATATATATATATATATATATATATATATATATACACGTACATACACTTTTTTAAAGTTCCCATATGTACTATATATATTCACCCAATTTGAAAAACTAATCCAGGTTATAGTTGCAAGCTACTTGTCAGTATGTGTAAAGAAAACTGTTGGTGTCGTTTTTAATGTTTTATTTTTTTTATTTTGCAGACAAAAGAAAGAAATCAAAGGCAAACAGGAAAAGTAAGTGCGTCTGTTTTTTGTTTGACTGTACCCTCCCCTCTAGCACATAGACCATCAGGGAACCCTTCACCAGCTTGGAGGTGTTATCAGGCAGCAGGGCTGGCTCTTTGGAGGATAGGTCACAGGTTGCCATTGACTGTCAGGATGCTCCTCAGTGGACGAGGCCTTGTGTGCTGCCATTATCCGCTCTGAATGACGCTCCCCTTTGTTTTCCGCTTCTCTAACTGCGCTGTGTAGTAGCGGCCGGGTCTAACGGGGACGCTTCATTCCTGGGTAACATTCATGCCAGCTGTTTGGGTACTCAGCCTTTGCTTTGGTGATGGTATATGAGTACAATACTTCTAACCAGCGAGTGGAGCATGACCCCTCCATTACATGCATGTCCTCATCTCCCTGCTGCTCTAGAGGCAATCAAGCCAGCGGTCTGTACAGAGGAGAGGGGGCGTCCTCTGCTCATCGCCCATGTACGTGTTCTCGCCCCAGTCTCCACTTGTATCGGCATCGCCATATCTGGGACTTGAGAGAGTGAATTAAAAGTGGAAAGTGAGGCCCTTGGGAGCCTGAATGCACTGCAACCAAAGGAGCGGGTGGGACAGGAGCTGG
This sequence comes from Phyllomedusa bahiana, assembly GCA_025379985.1. NCBI lineage: Eukaryota > Metazoa > Chordata > Amphibia > Anura > Hylidae > Phyllomedusa > Phyllomedusa bahiana. The sequence continues at coordinate 3,418 of JAODAL010005788.1, read as the reverse complement.
GGAGGGGGATAAGGTGAGGCGTTCTTTGTCAGGACCTGTCAGCTGGCACTAGTGCCGGTAGAGCTCGTGCCCATGCACGCTCCTTATCCTGCTGGAAAATGTGTCCGTCCAGGAGTGGTTGACCTGTTCACATTGGGAGACGGTGATCAGAGTAGTCATTCTGTGACCTGCTGCAGAGGCAGAAGATGTCCCATAGAGGTGGACTCCTTCAGTTACCACACACGTGGTTTAAGATGGTGGTGAAGATCTTCTGATACAAGCACTAGTCCATTGGGTAGGAATAAGCGATGCAGCCCCCCGCAACAAGGATTTTCAGTTTGTTTAAAGGAGTGTTCCTATTATGCACTTTGGTGGGATATTTTTAGGATATGCCATCCAAGTGTGGAACCAGCACCTGTCTTGGGAAGTGGCCCACCAAATATTTTCAGAATGTAGATCCAGTCAGGCTTGCACATGACTCTCCATTCTGTTCTGTAGGAGTTCTGAGTATGGCCGAACACAGCACCGGAAACTCCCATAGAACAGAATGGAGAACACGGCGCTCCCCTGTACTGGGAACTCCCATAGAACAGAATGGAGAACACAGCGCTCCCCTGTACCGGGAATTTCCATAGAACAGAATGGAGAATGCAGCGCTTTTCTGTACTGGGAACTCCCATAGAACAGAATGGAGAGTCGCGTGCACAGATGACCAGATTTACATTCTGAGCTGACACTTTCAAGGGTCCGTTCCCACCTCTGTGCCCCGCACCTATCTTGGGAATAGGCCCCTAAAATAGTCAGCTCAGAATGGAGAGTCGTGTGCAAGCCTGACCTGGTCTCTGAGCCTAAAATCTCTGGGCCCTGTTCCTGGGATGGGATTTGCTATATATGTCTCCTCAGACGACCATCAAAATGCGAGGTGGGAACACCCCTTAAGTGATCGGTTGTGTGAATTATGCAGGAGGATACCCAAAAAACCTCCCGACCATCAATGAACAAAAAGGAACATTGACTATTACCGATCGCGCTGCCTTGGGTGTTACCTGTGGACGGTCACCCAGCTCATTGAGAATCGTGGTTGCAGCGGTTTTCGGCCCTGTGTAATGCTGCCATCTATCAGCGTGCTGGGGGTTGTGGTGCACAGTACTCCTGCAGCTGAGGGCACCCGTCGCAGTGCAGGGTTTAGTTTCGCGTCACATCCCCGTTTAGTGTAGGCCTCCCCATCATAGTGACGCGCGCAGCGGTGCAGTTACCTGCTGGAAGTGTCGGAGCACAGAATATAATGAAGTCCCTGTAGGGCACGTCCCATGATACCGTGTGCTAGAAAGGCCTCTCGGAGAGAGATGTTTTTGCTATTAGGCTTTCTATTAATATCTAGCCACGTGTGTGGGAAAGGTCACCTCTGCTGTCCATGGAGCTTCATAATGAGGCAGATAGCGGGCACCGAGATAACGGAGATCTCCTCACCGCCACATAGTGCACTCTGATGAAGCTGTACTGTGCTGTCCATGAACACATGCCAGCGCGGAGCGTGCCGCTTTTCACCTGTGTGGAGAGTGGAGTAGCCGTGGCCCTGCTGTCGCTATCTGCAGCTTTCCTGTCATGGCGACGTTTCAGACGGTGGGACGGAGGGTCCCCTAAACCTGCAGGTACTGTTGCTAAAAACATGCGCAGGTCTCTTCCCCTGTGGGTGCAGTTTTCTCTGGTAATTTTTGCACCAGATTTTTGTACCATTACCCAAATACATCTCCACATTGTAAGAAAAAATGAGGGTGGGGGGGTTGGTGCTCTGCAGGTGGCTCAGTCTCAGATGCCATCGAGCGCCTCCCAGCTCGGAAACTCTAGAAACCAGACCAGTGTCAAGTTCCCGGCCGATCTCATGATGTCATCATGTTTGTTACCGAAAATAGAACAATTCGGACCCTGCGACTAATAATAATGAGCATGCTCGTGTAAGTAAGTGAACCCGCTAGCAGCTAGAGCGCTGATCGCAATAGCTGGGGGACACATGCCAATCTGTTGCCAGCATTCTGACCCAAACGGGCGCTGACCAGTCCCGCCGCCGTCATGTAGCTTCCCTGCGCTGCTTCAGTCCTGCCGCTGTCGTGTAGCCTTCCTGCGCCACCTCAGTCCCACCGCTGTGTAGCCTTCCTGTGCTGCCTCTGTTCCACTGCCGCCATGTAGCCTCTCTGCGCCACCTCAGTCCTACCACCGTTGTCTAATCTTCCTGCGCCGCCTCGGTCCCACCGCCATTGTGTAGCCTGCCTGCACCGCCTCGGTCCCTCCACCATTGTGTAGCCTGCCTGCACCGCCTCGGTCCCTCCACCATTGTGTAGCCTGCCTGCACCGCCTCGGTCCCTCCACCATTGTGTAGCCTGCCTGCTCCACCTCGGTCCCTCCGCCATGTAGCCGCCCTGCACCGCCTCGGTCCCGCCGCCGTTGTGTAGCCTTCCTGCACCGCCTCGGTCCCACGGCCATTGTGTAGCCTCCCTGCGCCGCCGCGGTCCCTCCACCATTGTGTAGCCTGCCTGCACCGCCTCGGTCCCTCCACCATTGTGTAGCCTGCCTGCACCAGCCTCGGTCCTCCACCATTGTGTAGTCCTGCCGCACCGCCGGTCCCTCCACCATTGTGTAGCCTGCCTGCACCGCCTCGTCCCTCCACCATTGTGTAGCTGCCTGCACCGCCTCGGTCCCCCACCATTGTTGTAGCCTGCCTGCACCGCCTCGGTCCCATCCACCATTGTGTAGCCTGCCTGCTCCACCTCGGTCCCTCCGCCATGTAGCCGCCCTGCACCGCCTCGGTCCCTCCTCCATTGTGTAGCCTGCCTGCACCGCCTCGGTCCCTCCACCATTGTGTAGCCTCCCTGCGCCGCCTCGGTCCCTCCGCCATGTAGCCGCCCTGCACCGCCTCGGTCCCGCCGCCGTTGTGTAGCCTTCCTGCACCGCCTCGGTCCCACCGCCATTGTGAAGCCTCCCTGCGCCGCCTCGGTCCCACCACCGTTGTGTAGCCTGCCTGCTCCACCCCGGTCCCTCTGCCATGTAGCCGCCTGCACCGCCTCGGTCCCTCCACCATTGTGTAGCCTGCCTGCACCGCCTCGGTCCTCCACCATTGTGTAGCCTGCCGCTCCACCTCGGTCCCTCCCCCATGTAGCCGCCCTGCACCGCCTCGGTCCCGCCGCCGTTGTGTAGCCTCCCTGCACCGCCTCGGTCCCACCGCCGTTGTGTAGCCTCCCTGCGCCGCCTCGGTCCCCCCCCACCGTTGTGTGCCTGCCTGCTCCACCCCGGTCCCTCTGCCATGTAGCCGCCCTGCACCGCCTCGGTCCCGCTGCCGTTGTGTAGCCTTCCTGCACCGCCTCGGTCCCACGGCCATTGTGTAGCCTCCCTGCGCCGCCTCGGTCCCACGCCATTATGTAGCCTCCCCGCGGCCCGGTCCCCC